>VZTZ01020187.1:942501-1025303 GCA_013400955.1 Drymodes brunneopygia | reverse complement strand
GGTTGCCATGGCGGCGGCGGCGGCGAGCGCGGGGAGGGGACGGCACCGCCACTCCGGCCTCCGGAGCGCCTCCGCCTCATCCTAGCGCCGGGGGAGAGGGATTTTCCCAAAGGAAAACGCTGCGGGAGCCGGGGCGGCGCGGGGCCCGGCCGGGCCGCAGGGAGGGAGCGCCGGAGCCAAGCGCCCGGGCTGGCTCTGAGCGCCGACCGGGCTCTGCGCTGTGCTGCGCCAGGGCTCGGCTCGGGAAGGCTGAAAACAGAGTCACAGGATGCGTCAGGCTGGAAGGGACCACAGGTCCAAACTGCTCCGGCAGGGTCATCCTGGAGCGCATTGCACAGGATTGCGTCCAGACTCTTCTTGCATAGCTCCAGTGAGGGAGGCTCCACAACTTCTCTGGACAATCTGTTAATTTCTTTTATGTTCTTTTTTACTGTGCACCGTCATTGCACAGTAAAAAAAGTCCTTCCTCATGTTCAGCTGGAACTTCCTGTGCATCAGTCTCTGCCCTTGCGTCGTGTCCTTGTAGCTGGAAGCACCGAGAAGAGCTCTGAATTCACATCAGAGCTCATTCACACTCTGCATGCAAACCTCCTCTGCCTCCACCTGGGCTGTGGGAGTGTCTGGAAAATGCAGAGCGTGCGTTTGTCCTGCATGGGCACGCAGGAGGGCACTGGACCATCTTTGCTATAGCGGTTTAACACGCTTCTGTAGTACAATAAAGCAACAGATTTAGGGATTTGCCCTATTCCTGCACCACAGCGGTATTTTGTGATCAGAGGCAGTCTCACAGGGCGGCACCACACAGTTCGTGTCATCTCCTGAGGGTGAATGGTACCTAGCGTTTCTGAAGCGTGCAGCTCACTGTTTGTTCGAGCAGCCTGCTGTCCTGCGAGGGGAGCCATGCAGTTATAAACCTTTCTAAGGATGTAATTTCACAGTTAATGCAAGCCAGCCTGCGTCTGTATTGCCACCAAAAGGGGCAGTCCTGCATTCCTCTCTGATCATGGCCATGCCTTCCTGTTTGTTATTTACACCGCAGTAACACTGATGATGCCATCTGGCAAGGCAAGCCTGGGATCTGATCTGGTGGAGAGCCAGTTATGCTCCTCCAAAAAATTAACCGAGTTCAGCTGGACAAAGTTCCCGAATTAGCTGAGTCTGTGGAGCTGCTGCAGGCACAAGGAAGGCAGAGTAGATGTGGAGGCAGGAGCAGCCCATTGAAATCCCAGCGGATCCGAGCTGCGTTTCGGTGTGAAGCTGCACCACTGCAGTGAGCCCTTACTGCTGGAACTGCCTTGTGACAGCTCTGGGAGTGTCTCAGTGATGACGATCTGGTGATCACACCTGATAGTGGTACATGATTTCTCCGGAAAATTTCTGTTGTTGTTACTTTAAGGCAGCAGCAGCATGAGGTTGTATCTCACAATAAGGTTCTCAGAAATGCTAACTGACACAAGTGAAAGAGCAGGGATTCAAACTAAAAGCTCAGCGTGCCTCTTAAACAATACAGCATGCATGGCTGTGTCACTCATATATCTACAGATCTTGCTTCCCTCAAAATCATGTGGAGATTCTTATGCCTTTGTGAGGATTTTGGAACCGGGGCCAAAATCGTGATGAATTCATAACAGCTGCAACTCTGGCTTCCCCCTTCCAGATTTCTTCAAACTTGCCTGCCCATGACATCAATTCATGTTGATGGTTTTTCACATACCCAAAAGCAGAGATGCTGTGCAGACCTTTCAGAGTTCAGTGTTTCTAGGGGAGAGCAGATGATAAGCAGCCTCATCCCAGCATTTCCATAACATCCCTTCCCACAAGACTGTGTACCTCTTACCACGTTAACTGCTTTGTGTGAGGATTTTATCCCCCAGCCAGGCAATTGTGACATAGAGAAGGCTGGTTATTTTGTCTGGTTGGGTTTTTTCCACCCCCCCCTCCATCCCTTTTTTTGGTAACAACTGAGTTGAGCGAGGCTGCTTCATAGTGGCAGAGGGTCCCCATGCTACAGCTGACCTCTCTTTTCAAAAGCAGTTGCTCAACACCAGAACAATACCAGTGTCAACCTATTTTGACCCCTCTGAGGGAAAGTTTGGTAAGCATGGGTCTCCACAGATATGCTTGCATAGTGTTTCCTGTGGCTGGGTCAAATTTGAGCAAATCTGGCTGGACTGCTGCAAAAAATACTGCTTCCCTGACCTCCTTATTGAAGGTTCCTGCCTCCACAACAGTCCCTAGATTCGAAAACACTAATGTTTGTAAGCCATTGTAATTCAGAATATGATGTTAAAGTCATCTTATGAGCAGTTTAGGCTAATTTGCTGGACCTTGTGTTGAAGCAGCTGGGAGTAGTGCATGTGTCTCATTCCACTGACTCTGCTATGAGGCAGTAATCTCAGGCAAAGAAGAGGTAGGAAATTTCTGGGAGGGGAGGTGACACCTAAAGCCACTGAAGCTTGTTCTACTCTGAGTATATTCTGATGGCTTACAACTTTTTATTTTTTGATAGAGGCTATAAACCTAGCAATTCTGGATAAGACATGATGCTGGTGGGTGTCAGCGAATGTGGTTAGGGAGGATCCAGCTGTGTTGGTGGAGGAGAGCATTACTCACAGCCAGACCCCAGAGACATATCGTGGTCCTTTCCAGCAATCTGCAAATCTGCCAGCAGAGCTGATTGTGTGCCTGCTTGCTCTGATTTATTCTAGTCAGTTCAATCAGAAGCTGATATAAATTAATGTAACTCTTTTGCCATGAACATTAGATTTGGTTCAGAAGTGTCTCTTCAGCTAGAGTAATTGCAGACACTGTCAGAGAAGTTTAAATCTCTGCACTCTTAGGGTCTCTGACAGATTAACAAAACTGGTTTCTGAATTGATTTGGTTATCATTACATAAATTCCATTGACTAGAGGGCTGGCACAGACTTTTAGCACAAAGTAGCAGGGAGCTTCATTTGTAACCTCCTGCCACCCACAAAGTTCTGCAAGGAGAAGGTTGAAATCATGTGAGAAGTCTATGAATTATGAACTGCCCTTTGCTTCTGTCTCCCCTTCCCCTTGCAATTATATTTAACTAGACTACAGAAATTGTTGTGCCTTCATAATAAGCTTTAATGCTCAGATGCAAACATAACTCTTTACCAAAGGTCTTACAGGCTGTATGGAGAAACGCTGTAATAATGAAAGGTGAAAAACAATAGGGAAGCAGTAGGGAGAAGAAGGTACATGTTACATATTCATGGACATTAACCTTCCAAGGGAAGTTATGCACAAATCCATAAAGGCATCAGTAGACTGTTAATTTTCATACACACAGAGTAATTGTTCTTCTGCGTAGATATTTTTATGGAATGATATTTACCAGTATGACACATCCACCAATTTCTCTCCTAGAAAGAACCTCTGAGTCTGAACCTTGAGAAAGATTTAGTCAATATCCTTCCCACAAGGCACATCTCAAAGTGCTGTGAATTGTTAATAGAGAACAGTGTAAGGGAAAGCAGTTAATTTTCAAATGGGATTTCAATTAAGCCAGAAGATGAGAGGAGGAATAGACAAGGGTGGTTTTATTTCTCTGGTCAATGTGGACATCTGTCTTGTACACCTTTACCTCTGAGTTAAGACTTTGGGGATACAATTCCTGCATTGACTAAGGTGGATTGTGCCCTGAATGTGCATAATTTTTTTCCAATGCTTATATCAGACTTACCTGATCAACATAAATATAAGTGTTTGCACTGTAGATATCTAAAGGTGACAAGAGTCCCACCCAATGTGTTGCATTGTTGGAGCCGTAGAGAGGGAAAAAGCTGTCACTGCAGTTTTGAGTAGGTTGATTAAAATGGTGAAGAACAGGCCAGAGTCACATTAATAGAAAGCACAGGTGGAAGAGACAGAAGACAGATCTTTGAGATGGGTTGAAGCAAGCCCACAGTACACTGGAAAAAAACCCCACCTGTGCTGCTTTGAGTCTGTGGACAGAAATTAGAAAAATAAACAGGAACTGGGATATTGTGTTTCTTTTGTGTGTATACTTAACATGCAGAAGCATTTTGCATATGTTGGACTATTACTTTGTGGAGAAGGAATAAGAAAGGAGTTTGCAGCAGTCAAAACAAAGAGAGAGGAAGATTTGGACAGAAATCTCAGAGAAAGTAGAGTGTAGATGCCCAAACCACTAGAATAAACAAAGCACAGTCTAATACATATTAATGTCTTGCCCGGCATTTTTGATTTCTTAGGTATGTTAGTTGCAGTTCTGCAGTGTGAGACACTAGAAAATGAATTGGTTTTAACAATCCACTCCTGTAAACATACTCATTCAGGAGAGAAGATAACTACATTTAAAGAGCATTCCCTCCATGGCTGTCTCAAATAGTCCTCTGAATAGTGATGTGATCAATGGCAATGAGGGTGTTCACACTGGAGAAAGACACACTGAAAATTATTGTTCTGGTGTGTGCCTTAGTATCAAGATTTTGCAGGGCAGGAGGTAAGCCATGCATCTGTAGTGAAAGGACAACTTCACAGCTTCTGTCATTTCTTGATAATTTCTGAAACCCCCATACTGAATATGTAAAAGGTTCTGAGTAGATAAGAGCAATATAGACAAGATGTAATTATAGATCAACGTTCCTAATTGAAAAATTTTTAAAAAATGTTTAAGGAGAGCAATAAAGTTAAATATACTCTGGCGATCATTGTGAAGAATCTCTTTTCCTCTTCTGGTCCCCTAAAACGATTACTACTGGGAATTTGCAGTGGTTTCCATGTGAACAACTTAATCTGGTTCGTGTTTTGAGAGTTAAATTGGGAATCTTTTTTTAAACTTCAAAATTTGGATTGTCACTGAACAATGTGCATTCTGTTCATGTTGTTAATTTATCTAATAAATGAGAAACATGGTTGTGTCAGTCAAGGATCAGTGGCACAAAGAACAGTATCTCATAAAAGAACAGACATTGGCATCACAGCTTTGGTGAAACATGTTTTAAACTATTATAACATCCCATTCACATTCTTGGGGGGAATATTCACTGCCTACATTTAAACATCTAACTTAGATGCCTAAAATAGGAGGCTTGTCTCCCTAGATGCTTTGCATAGTTGAAGGAGTGAGAGAGGCTCCTCCAGAGAGCAGTTCAGACTGTTAGTTAGGCTTCTGCTCTGAATTATCATCTAGAGGAGCCTCTTCAACTTTGAATGCCTTTCTGTGCTATTCTTTGCATCTTTTCCTTGGCAACTAAACTGACTTACATATCACTCTGTCTCCTGGGCTAGTACAGGGGTTGAGGTGATGGTACTGCCAACTGGGTTGGTGAAATCATCTGGCTTGAAAAGAACCCTTGCAAAAGAAGGTGTAACTTTTAACCTTGGTAATGTCTCTGGTTTTGTTAATTGCATGACCTTGTAAACAGGTCTGAGGAAGGGATGAGCTTTAGCAAGGGACAGAAATGCACTGCTGACCTCAGGGACCTATTTGCCAAGTGTACCACCAAGAAAAAATATGTTCAACTTTAGGGTGTAAGAAGACTGAGTCTTGTATCTAGGCATCATTCTGTTCAAGCACATGATTTTTATTTCATTACAGTTTCAAAAATGTAGGCGGAAGTCTATTGTGGTTTGCATCACTGTAAGAAAGATATAATCTAGCCATGTATCTCTGTCATCCATGTAAAAAGTGGTCATAATTTAAACAGAATTATTTATAGGATTTACAAATGTACCATGAAAAGGTATGCCAAACTTTATAAATAAGCCTGGAAGCATGGTGTTGCCACTAGCATAGAGCAGCTGCAGTAAAGTTGGAGTAGTGTAAGTTCCCCACCCATCAGCCAAGGGCTGCTAATGTTTCATCAGACATGCTGGATGCAGTGTACCTACCTTTAATGGTTTACAGTGCAGGCACCTGCTCGTAAACTAGCTGTCTTAAGTTCTTTTCAAAATCAATGGAAAATCTGGCCTTTAAAGGTAATGCTCTATATGACCCATAAGAGATACTCCGATATGAAATACCTACACTTGGGCAGCTGAATCCCACCTCCAGGCTGAGCAGCTGCTCCTTGTACACAGAGCACTGCTGACTCCCAGCAAGTGAGGTTCAACTGCCCTGTGTGCTGACCTCTAAAACCACCCAGGCTCTGCTGCTAGTATGTCACTAAAGCTTCATTTTCTGATTATTAAAACTCATTCCAGTTCAGACAGACTTGATGCTACTGGTGTCCACCACCGGGACACTTTTGCAGTCTCTGGCAGTTAAGGTATTTCATGTTGTTACAGAATTAACCATCCTGTTATGAAACAGTATTCTTTTAAAACAAGCATGTATTTGGAATGCTAGCCACAAACCCAATGAGGTGAGAGAACTATTAGTAGTTTTTAATAGTTTTGCATGGCATCTTGTGCTGCTTTTCAAAGTTCAGTAGTCATCAGGTAGGTATTTAATAACCTGTGAAGAGATTGTTTAATTATATTTATCTGTGACCTTCCATAGCTTGACCTACCTAATTGCTTCTTTTAGCTGAAGTACTCACCTCTTTCTGGTCCTTCTCCATGCAAGTAAGAATAAAAAACATTCCTAAAGATTTAAATAAGGAAGAAGCTAAAATCCACAAGGAAGCACAGCTGAAGCTAAACTTCTATATGCTAAGTTGGAGTTAAACCTATATATGCTGTTGTCTTCCTGTATGCATTTCCTCATTCAAATAATTTTTAATGTCACCTTAAAAGAAAAAAAAAAGGAAGGGAAGTGTTGCATTTAATTTTCATATTTGATGCATTTTTAAATGTAATGAAGTTACAAAATGAGTCTGTTGTGGCTTTACCCCAGTAGGCAGCTCAGCCCCACACAGCTGCTCACTCACTCCCTGGCCTGTGGGATGGGAGAATCAGAAGGGTAAAAGTGAGAAAACCCACTGGCTGAGATAAAGACAGTTTAATAGGCAATGCACAAGCCACACAAGCAAGCAAAGACAGTGAAGGAATTCATTCACAACTTCCCACAGGCAGGCAGGTGTTCAACCATCTCATAGGAAAGCCAGGCTCCATCACGATTAATGATTGATTACTTGGGAAGATCAACATCATCACTCTGACCATCTCCTGTTGTTCCTTCTTCCTCCAGCTTTATGTGCTGAGCATGATACCACATGGTCTGGGATATCCTTTGGTCAGCTGGGGTCAGCTGTCCCTGCTATGTCCCTTCCCAACGCCATGTGCACCCCCAGCCCATCGCTGGTGGGATGAGGTGAGAGGCAGAAAAGGCCTTGACCCTGTGTAAGCCCTGCTCAGCAGTAACCAAAACATCCCCATGTTATTACTGTTTCCAGCACAAATCCCAAACACAGCCGCATACCAGCTACTGTGAAGAAAATTAACTTTATACCAGCCAAAATCAATACAAGAGCCTTAAGTCTTCACATCCTTTTACAGTGTAGAAATACATGTATGATGAGGGTACTTGTGCATAAGAAGATATAAGACTCAGGCTTCCATAATTACAGGTTACAAAAGAAGAAGAAAGGTTATTAAAAGAAGTTGTTCCAAGTGCACAGGAGAATAATATTTTACGGATTTCTCGGGATGGAGAAGGTGATCCTCTGCTCTTTCTCCTTGTCACCTTTTATCATATTTATTCTGGGTTTCTGTTTTGCTCAGATACCAAAAATTCCCCTCCTGCTGAGACAGTCCTTGGGACCTTTCTACCTGATGAAAGCAGTCACCACTGTTCAGCGCAGTGCTGGCTGATATGGGCACACAACCTACACCAAGTAGTCTGCAAAGTCCGTACCCCCTCTAGAGAGGGAGCAGTTCTCCATCCCAAGGCTCAGTGGTGCATGCTGGTACGCACCCAGGATGCTTAGGATACTCCAGGCTGCTCTGTCCATGCCACACAGCCCTGTACCCTGGATCTCACATGTATATGCCCTGTGGTGTCCATCTCTGCCCAGTGCAGAACCTGCAGGAATAGTGTTGGAAGACAACATGAGTCTGGGGGAGCCAAATGTAATGTTCTTGGCCTTATTGCCATTGGGGGGAATCTCAAGAGTGAACTACTCAAGATCCATGCCTTATCTTGAATGCATGGCATGTACCTGAAGAGGTCCCCAAGAAGAAAGCTACAATTCAGCAGAGGGGACAGTTGGGTGCTCAGGCTTTCTTACATAACCTCAGTGTGGGACATAGTGGTGACATTTCCTAAGTGCCCAGTTTTAGTCCTGTGATGGGATGAGTCCAATATAAACACACACATTCATATAGATCAGCTGAGCATCTGTTATTGTGTGCATATTTTGGAAACTCAAGTGGTTGATACTATATATTCGAAGCACCTTACTCTTTCGTACATACTGCTGAAATAAAGCCACTTGCATTCCTAGTTAGTAGTTCTACCTGCAACTTGGCAGAGCTTTGGTTGGGTCTTAGATCTAAACATAAAATTTTCCTTCCTGCGATAGCCTACACTTTGGTGATATTTTTAGTAGAAATGCAGTGCAAAAGTGGCACAGATTATACTAATTGTTGTCTAGGAGCTTTCTAGCCACTGCATAAGAAGCCTTTATTGCATTTTTCATCAGGCCATATGGCATCTAAATATAATGTGCTAAATTACTAATGCAGGACAATAAATAACATTATGATTATGTGTTATGGGTGCCACCTCATACGCGCACAACAAGTAATTATAGCTGGAATGAGTAATGGAGATTTGAGTGTTATATTTAGGAATATATTAGAAAGGACACAATTTGTCATTAAGGATGGTAATTGTCTCATCTCACTTTGTAGATTCAATAAGTAGGTGTCCATACTAAGCCAGTCATCTGTGACTGCATCTGTGATCAGTGGAGAGGAACAGGGACTTCAGAAGATAAATGGTCCCTCCTCTCTTAGACAAATATTTTCAGAGCACTGTGTCTCAAAATCTCACACAAACAGAAAGTCTTCAACAACATCTTTCTGGGGGGAAAAAAAACATCCAGGAAGACCTGGTCACACATTGTAACCTTTCTCAGATGAATCTCCAAGTCTTCTCTGCTTCAGTGAATGATCATCTATAGTGAAACTTTTGATGATGTTTATTTAAGCCTTTTTTATATTCCAGTGGTGAAAGTTTCACCATTTCCCTAGGCAGTCTATGCCAATGCCTTATTTTCCTTAGTCCTGGACTGTTGTCTAGTGGTTTAATGTAAATATCCTTTACTGCAATTTATCCCTATTGCTTCTTGTTCTAATAGACATAAACATGTTAATGTCATCCTTTTTCACAAGTACTTTTCACATATTTAAAGATTCCCTGCCCCCAGTTTTCTCTCTTCTTGACATCACTTCTGTCTTGACACTGAACTGAAATACTAGTAAAGTGATATTTGTGGGATTTATGTAGAGTTAAACCTTCTCTCCCCTAGCCCTTCACAGCCCCCAGTAGCCTCAGTGGTGGGTGCACAGACTCTGTGATAGCACTGATCTCTCTTGCTGCACTCTTGGTTGTGACACCGCAATGCTCTTGGTCTCTCGGCCCTGGCTAATTTGTCGTGAGCACTCCCAGCTCCTTCCTGGTAAACTGGGGAGAGGAGAGGGTTAAGTGTTTGCTTGTTTGACACCTTTATGGACACTAGCTGGTTCACAGCTTTCCAAGGCATGATGTCCACACTCAAAAGTGACAGTCTGGGGGCTTCTTAGCCAGTGTTTGCAAGCGTAATGTAGTTTTTGTCTCATATCTGCCTTTTTTTTCACTTGCCATTTTCACTGCTTTCCATGCTTTCTAATTTCTTTACAGTGATACCTTCATAATTTTCACAAATTGTTCAACAGGAATCCAGCCATTTTGTTTGGGTGTACTGAAATATGCTTAAGGATCTTGTGAGTTACGCTTCATACAGAACATTTCACAGAACTATACATTATACCACAAAATTGTTCTTAACATGCTAATTTAAAACATATTTTTCTTTAGATTAGTTCATAAAAAGAGAGGAAGGAAGATATTTAGCTCCAGACAGCACTTGCAATAGAAATCAGTTATTTCTGTACAGCATCTTTCCTTTGAAATATCACTAAATGATTTCCAGAGAGAGGAAGAATGTAATTTAATGATCCCTTGCACAGCTCAAACACCTTTCATCAGAGCATCTCAAAGCATTTCAGACAAGCCTCAAAGCTTGTCTGTTTTTCCCCAGCTATTTCAGTTGGCCTAATAAAAGATACCGTCTTCCTACACACATTGTATTGTTTAGCACTCAAAGCATTATCATACTTGTTTTACAGATAACTAAAAGGGGCACAAAGAATCCACATAGTTTTATTTGAGACAGTGAATCTAAGGTGAACTCTGTGGGGTCTGGTTTTCACTGAGTCGCCAGGATGTGCAGAATACATGTTCTCAGATTACAGGCAGTCATGTAGAGCAGAGTCTTCATTCCACTTATATCGGTGGCATTGATCTGAATAAGGCTGAGACTGCGTCCTAGCTTTTCTAGCTCCTGCCTGCCAAAGTCCACTTCAGACCTGTGCATCCTTCCCACCTCCTGCATCACTGTTAATAATATAGGTTCTGTCACACCATGCCTGCCACACCATGCCTGCCATTCCCTCCCCAGAAAGTGATCAAGACAAGTCTAAATGAGGAATGAGAGACCCCAGCAACAGGAGGGGGTCTCTGCACAGTGAGTGTGTGGTGTGTGGTTAGCAGTCTCCTGCAATCACTGCAGATCCCTGCATCTGCCTGCACGCTCTTTGTGCTGGCAAGAGGAGCCCTATGAAGAGCCCTTTGCACAGGCTTGCCCTGACCTGGATGTGTGCTGTCCTTGCTCATGAGTGTCCCAGGTTACAAATATGCTTCTGACACCACCACAAAAACCATGTCAGGTCTCTGTTATCATGTCTGACCTTTTTAATTAAAGGACAGTCTAACCATTTTGAGAAAATCCAGCAATCTCTTTCAGCTTCATTTTCGCTTAATTAAGACTGTGGATTTGGGCATACAGAACCAAATGCATCCAAAGAAACTGTTGTCTTAAGGAATTAGAGTCTCAAAACAATGATCATTAAGTCTTTATATAGTGTCTGTGGAGTATGCACTTTCTTCAGAAGCCATTTTATACAACAGAAATAAAACCACCTTAAAATACAGATCAAAAAAGTAACACAAAGACAGAAAATACCATATACAGATGTCTTCTGCTATCGAGGATAGATGAATATGGTCCTGATGAGAAAGAGCGTGTGTTCATTCTCACTCCCTGTACTATCCATTTGTCCCCTGCTACAGGGGTCTTCTCAAGTTTGATGGGGGTGCAGCCTGGGTGGCTGGTCTTAGTGTATTCTTGTTTATTTTCAAGCAAAATGATCAGTAAATCCTCTTGCTGTGGTGCTAGACTGAGAACAGAAAGCACTTGCCCATCTGGCATTTGTTATCTTCAGCTGCCTTTCCTCTTTCATAGGTATTTCAGGTCATGGATAAGCTAGAGGAAAAACGAAAGCTTTGCACACCACCAGTTTCAATTTGAAGGTAAAGAACACCAAAGAGACGAGGTCTGAGAGCAACTTCTAGGCTCACAGAAACATTTTCATGTCTTTTTGGCAAAATTAAATACTGGTGTTTCTATACACATCTTGTATTACAAGCCACTTGCAAATCTTTATATCTCATCATTCTCTCATTGTGTTGGAAAACAATATGTGGGAGTTTCTTTCCATACTAGATCTTTGTGGGTTACTTGCTAGTAAACTAATTTTACATGACTCAGATTTAAATAATAAAAAGGCTTAAGTCCAGTCTGAGAAGAGTTTATTGTCCACAACTGTAGCCTAGAGACAAACTCCAGCACCTCTGGGACTCGGCTGAGGCAGCAATTAGGCAGCATTTTATTGTGATGCAGTGAGTGCGCAAAAGATGAAGCTGGACTACTCTCAAGAGCTTAGAAACAAAATTGGCTTCCTGGAGAGAGAACATAAGAAATCTGGCAACCTAAAAATATTTAAAGAGCTTAGGGCTCCCAGGGGAGAATTTCAAGCTATTGAAGTGGAAAAGACTGAGCATTTGCTAAGATTGGGAAAAANAAAAAAACAGGAGGGGGGGGGGGGGGAGGGGGGTACATGAAAAACGACAAAGTGAGGTTTTTTTACTGTAGCATTTTTCAAAGGGGAAAATATAATAAACCTGAAATCAATCAGTAACACAGACTTCAATGCAGTGTTCCAAATCAAACAGTCCTGGCTTGAAAACAGGAGTCAAAAGAGATTTTTTTTTTCATTTCAGAATTATAAGGGGTTGAGGCCAAGAAACCATTAAATGAGGTGAAAGGTCTAGGCTAGAGGGCATCTTGAGCAAGTCTAATGAAGTCATGGTTGCTTCAGCAGCCACGTTCCCGAAGGGTTTTGCTGTGTCTGTCGCTGTGTCTCTGTTCCTCTGAATCTGGCTCCCTGGCCTCTGTGGTTACGTGCCAGAGCGTGCTGCACCAGGTACCCTACAAAGCCCCCTTCTGCAGCCCCGTGAGGTGTAGCATCCCTGTGTCAGAACACGGCCATACAAAATGGGATTTATCTCACCTGTCATTTGGTGTGTGTTGTGCAGGCGTTTACCTGGGAGCTGGCTATGCCTGACTCCGTGTATTATCAGCGGGGAGCAGCAGGAGCTCATGAGGCACAGCTGAGCTCAGCTGAGTGTAAATTTCTATCTTATGCCAAAAGTGTCTATTTCTCTCTGACTTAAAACGGCATCCTAAGGTGACGAACTCCCAAATGGACGCCTACTGCTTAAACATCTACATTTGTTCAATGAACTCTACCCATAAAATTGGCATCACCCCAGTGCAGACTGTTAGAGGTTCTCTGCTGTTTTCAGGCCCTGTCTTCACGCAACACGTACCTAGGACTAAGATGAATTAGCTGGAACAGTTGAGTTTATGGCCCAACAGTAACTAGAGGGCTAGAGCATGCACAGTGTTTACCTTGTAGGCTCTTCTCTTATTTGCCACCATTCCTCTGCATTATGCTGACAGCCCTGTCTTATATCACTCCTCCAGCCAGATCTGGGGGCTGAGGAATGGCTATCAGTAAGGAGAGAGGGATGGGGTCACCACAGAATGGAAATGAAGGAGGCTGGTGGAGGGGAGGAAGCAATGCAGTGTGAGGAAGGGCCAGGATGCTTTATATGCAGACTAATACCAGCCCAATGTGTCTCTTGGGCATCCGCAGGGCAGTGCAGTTCACAGTCCTGGGCTCTGCGTGCATTAGGCAGCTGAGGAGCAGATCACTCAAGTTCACCTGGGTCCTGGGCTGCGCTGCAGGTAGAGGGAGCATGCTGTGTGTTATGTCTCTAACATGAAATGAACCCTGCCACACACTTCCTACCTGCATCTGATATTGCCACCCTGCCTCAGCCATACATCTCCACTCATATCATTTCATATGTCAGAGGCAAGCTCATCAAATGACAAAAGAAACCCCAAGAGATGTCTGAAGGATTTCTGCCCTCAGGGCAGAGCCAGACAACTGATCAAAAAGGAAAGTCTTGCTCTGCTCTTCTGTACCTGAGTAAACTTCACCTGCACAAACTTTTGATGTTTCTGTTGACTGACAAAGCTATGCGTAGGCATAACAAGTTAATGAGTTTTAAATAGTCCCCTGAGGATTACTCATTCCGTGCTGAAGGTACTCAATTTCTTCTCACAGTCCCAAGGCATCCCTTTCCTGTATTTAATGTCATAGGCTTCCCATGCTGTTGTCGCATTGCTAGTTTGGAAATTTTATTATCTCTGGCTGCAATTTGCAGGGCAGACAAGGTTTGCTGCTGTTATCACTATTCATCAGTCTAAGGGCCTGGTGCGAGTGAGCTACCCGGTATCCGAGGGCTTTGTTGAGCCCTACTCATAGGGCTATATATATTGTAAAGCCATCTTGCTCACCCTGTGCTTGATTATTGGTAAGTTGCCCAGAATTCATCTCTTTTGTTTGTCAGAAATTAGGTTTGCGATAAACAGCAGGGAAAAGGACAGCATTATCTCCTCTGAAATGCACCAGCGTATCAGCCAATTTCTGGACACACCATTCATAAACCAGGAAGCAAAGTGCTGGCTGGTGTGCAAATGTAACAGCAAACACAGCGTTCCCTGGAGAGGCTGGGCTGTAATGTGCAGAGACAATGTGGGGCAGTTCTGGATGAGCAGAGGACATGTGGATCTCAGCGTGCTGCAGACAGCTGTGGCTCTGCTATGGCATGGTGCAAGGCCAGATATATATTAGAGGCATTTCCTGCTTCAGCATTCTCTGCTAGGAGCATGATACACACTTTCTATATATCCAGAGGACCGAGGATAAATGCAGTCACATCTGCAGGAGAGGGGGAATTGGACCCTATGCCCAGGACCCTATGTCCAGGACCTGTGTGGAAGTGCTCCGTGGTCACTGCCATATCAGTGATAAGGATCAGTGCACACTGCATGGCACTCCATGATGCTGAGGAGGAGACAGTGCTGAGGAGCTGTGCAAATACACCCATTCCAGGCCTGACCTGCTTTGTGCTGGAGATCTGTCACTTTGCTGAAGTGGTGCAGAGGAGAAGGAGTGTGATGGAAGCTGGGTTCAGCTAAACATGGGAAGGCACAGCCTGGACTATGAAGGGAGGTGGGTACACCTTAAATGAGTTTGTTGCTGGCAGGACAATCTAGAGCCCCAGAATCAGGGCCTTACGGCAGGAATCCAGAGCCCTTCTGCAGTACACCCTTTGTTGCTGGATGAGCATCCACAGACAAAGCACATATTGCAGCAAGACTTGCAAGAAGCAGGTATAATCCATTGTCATATTGCTAGGTGACAAGAAAATAAATGCTTTTATGCCTACCAAGATGTGACTAGCTTGTCAGTTATGTAACCCACTTGTTCATGCTGTTGTCAGGATCAAAAGACCTTACACAGCTTCTTGGCCTTCAGAAACCCTAAAGATCTGGGCTACATTGCATTAACATGATGCTTACCTATAGAAGGGTTGGAGCATCTTCAGTGAACTCTTCTTGTGGCCATACACTTGCTTTTTTTAGGTTAGCTCAAATCTGTAGCATGCAGTGATTTAAAAACAAGCAGATCCTTGAAAGTCTTTTAATTTTAAAGTTGCATATTTAATAAACAATTCATCCAAATCATAGCTTGTTTTATTGTAGAGATGTGATAGGGGACCAGATGTGTGAAGCGTCAGATCAGGAAGGGTTAGTTTAAGACGCACGTCACACACTTTAGAAACACCAGCAGCACTTTGTACCCTTGTTGAGATCTCAGCAAGCTGCACCATCTAAGTGTTCTACAAACAAGCAGTTGTGCCTCCACCACAAGAGATATCAGTATTACTCCCATTATAGATAGGAAAAAGTTAAAACAGACATGGATTTGTCTTGTCAGAGGCGGAGCTGGGATTGGATTCACTTGTCCTGATTTTTCGCTCCAAGCACCAGCATTGTTTCTCAGGTGTTAGTGAAGCCAACCCTTCACTGATGAACAGTGGTGCAGGAAGCAGAGTAAAGCCTAATGAGGCCAGTGTTCATCCCAAATTAGATCAATACTAATATAACCTGAGTAGCTGCTTGGAAATTACTATGGGTTGACAACTCAATAATGTCAGGAAGATCAAGACGTGCACTTTGGTGAGGAGAGAGGTTCTCAGGACAAAACTCACAAACTAAAATCAGACTAATATCTGAAGGACTAACTTCTAATTTTGGTATTTGATTGTCTGCTCTTTGTGGTATAACTGAGTTTGATAGACATCATTACTTTCCTTGGTTTACAATTATTTTATTCTGTACATAGAAATCGTAGCTAATCCCAGTGACTGTTGTTCACTAGATGCTCTGAACACAGAGGTCATAGCCCTGTGACCTTCCTGAGCAGCAGATGCATTAAACCTAGGCAAGGACATGGCAGAGGCAAGGGGACTTGTCTCAAAGTGCAGAAATGAGGTGGCACTGCATGAAACACAGCCACCGGTGTCTCTGTAGACATCGACTCACTTTCAGAATTATAGGTTCCAGGATATGGAGTAGAGGGGAAAGAAACCAAGTTAGATCCCTTTCCAGGCAGAGAAGAGCCCAGATGAAGTCCTTTGAGTGCTGTTCTGGTGAGGAATGCTTTTTTAGTTTCTGTTATATGCATGAGTGACTTCCTCAGGGCTTCCCTCTCTGCCATTCTTGTCATCCTCTACTATCCCCACTCCTAGGCAGATGCTGATGCTGCCTGGACATGCCTTGTGGAAATTAGCTTCTCTCTGGGATGGAGGACTGCACGCTGCCTTTGGAGAAAGAGAGGGCTAGGATTATTGCTCCCAGAAGAACTGAAATAGCTATTTACTCACAGCAAGGAAATGTTATTTTTGGGGCAAAAGGGAGCTGTAATGTTTTCCTGTTACAGTAGTTGGCAGCATTTCTCTATAGCCCAAACAGTTCTTTCTTATGGGGAACTTCACTCTGCTGTAAGCTTACTAGAGGGAGAGACGTAGATGAACAACTCTGTAATTCAAATATACTGACAGTAAGGCAGGTTTAAACCCTGGGAGGCTATTGGGACAGAGTGAAGGAATAGCAGAGTGGGACCCTGAACCAGGAGCCTGAGCTGAGAGGATACTGGTGGCAGTGTGCAGAGAAGTGTTGCATGTGCAGTGATTTTCAAAGCATAGACTATTTGGAGGGATAGTAAAGACATCTCTTGCAGGTTTTTCTGGGTTCATCCAGATGTTTCAACTTACTACATTTGAGTGATGGCATGGGGAAATTTGAACCAAATGAGTTAGCTAAGACAACTGTACTTTGAGGCTGAGGTAGCTGAATGAACTGATATAAGGCAGGAGGAGCATTGCATGGAAATACAGAAGAAAGTTGGGTAGTGGCTTGCCTCTCCTACAGAACTGATTATAAGCCATCCAATGACCCTGGTTTTCCTCTCCCATTAACATCTTAAACCTCTTTTGCTTCAGGGGAAGGTTAGTGGAGAGCCTGCAGTGTCTTAACCCTGGTAAAACTTGTCTTAACTCTGCAGCTTCATCTTACAGGGGCCACACAAACCTGACTCACAAGGGAAGAATGAGTTCTCTCTTCAGGGAATGCCGAGGGGCCTCTTGTTCAGGCTGCCAGTGTTTGCCCCTGTTTTGCCTACTCAGGGTGAGCACTAGGTCCTTTTCTGCACAGCTCCCCACACAGCTGCAGCTGCAGCACTGGCACCTCACCAAACACTCTCCCCCAAGCCAGGCACCTACCAGACACTCTCCCATCAGCAACAGCCACCAGCCTTAAACAACAAAGAAAGACACTTGATTTTGGACATAGTTTTGTTCTTTGGGGAGAGTGTTGCCCATGATGTGGCACTGGCAGCTGATTCAGCCAGGGTATAAGCTGCTGTTGGTGCAGCAGGTGTTAAATCTAGTGCATGGGTTGCACTAAACACATTTGCAGCTGGGGTGCATAGCTGGATGGTAAAACAGTAAACACCTCAGGCCTAAATACCACAGGAAAACCCCACACTTGCATGTATATCAGATGTGTTTTCCTCATGGCACCATTTTTTAACAGATGGTTTTTAAACCCCTCTTCTCTGTGTTCAAAGGAGCAGAGGAATGTTTGCATCCCATTCTAAGGCAGTGGCCTGCCCTGCCCTCCCACGGCATTTGGGGAGGTTTGTGGGCACTGCGAAGCTGCGATGCACAGCCCTCTGACTCCTGGTGGCCCAGCCCATGCTGATGGTAGAAAGCCAGACTTGCATTTTCCAGCTCGGCACCCCGGCCATCTCCATGTGCCAGCTCCAGTGTCCACTCAAGCAGTCAGCCAATTCAGCAAACTGAGCCAATTGAAAATTAACCGTACCAAAAGGGAAAAAAACAGGAGGGGAGGATTGCACCGAGACCAATCAGCCCCTGGCACCGCAGACCCTACAGCCAAAGGAGCACAAGGGTCAGCAGAGGGGGAGAGCTGCCTTTTGGCTGGAGCCCAGCTGTAGGTCAGCTTGGGCCAGTTGTGAAACTGCACAGCCCCTGTGCTGCTGAAAGAGCAGGCGTGCCCACCAACAAACCTCGCTGTCAGTGTTTGTGTTAGGGAGCCTGGAACACCCCTAATGGATCCAGCCACTTCCGTGATTCCTGTCTGAGGCCTTGAAGATTTAATGCCTATTTTCCCAAGCAAGAAAAGAGCAGATTCTCACTGCACGTGCACTCTGAGTGTCCTGTGAGGGTGATTTTGTGTCATCCCACTAGAGGAAGTGCCTCAGGGCAGAGCTGGGTCTTCTTCTTTTGCAAAGTGGGAGGCATAATAGTTAATAGAAGAACAAAAGAGGACAGCTATTCCAGAGTATACACCAGGGAAAGTGAGAGCACAAATTAACCTTTTGGCTTGCCTTTTGAAGAACCACACAAGGTTTTGGACATTCTTACAGTAGTGTAGCAGCAGTGATAGTGTGAGGCTATAAGCATGGCAGAGTTTATAGAAAGAGATAAGGTCTACCAGTTGACCATGTTGTAGTAAGCCGAAACATAAGCTCTTCTTCAGGCCTGTTTTATATTTGAAGAACTTACGTCTCTGAAAGCATGTTTCACCTAGGAAATAGGTTGGTTTAATAAACATCTTTTCCACCAGTCTTGCCTCAGTGCTGATTTAAGGGTACTCTTCAGGCAAAAGTTTCAGCAGGAAATTCAATTCTCACCCTTAACTCATAGATCCACATTGTTAAAGGCACATCGGAGGCAGGAGTGCAGTGCAGCCAGTTACACACTGAATTAATTCTTCTCCCTTCTCTCCCCCCTGCCAGGCACCACCACGCGCCATCTAGTGAAGTAACAAAGAACGCTGCCAGACATATCGTACACATGTAGGCTACATTTATCGTATTAAACCATGAAACGATGCCTACTGGAGAGAGCAGGCTCTTTTTTTCAAACTCCAGTTATTTGTTTTAAGGTAGCTACCCTAAGGAAAGGGCCTTTCCCAGCCTTTGCTGTTATGTAAATTGGGGCACTTATCAACCACTACTGTGATGGGATTGATATGAGCAGAACACAAAATTTACACAAAAATTGCTTAATACATACTCAGTAAGCTTGAAGAGGCCTGTAAAGTATCTGTTGCCTAAAATACTTCCTGGCTTAAAGGTAGATGGTGTTTCAAAACTAATTTTATCACCGTGTAACTGCGGCCCAGAGTGAACTGAACTCCCTGCCCCTTGAAAGGCACATTCCTGCCGTTGGCGTGGCTGCAGCCTGCGCTGCGGAGCTGAAGAATCCCTGTGTCCTTCCTGCTCCGGGCTGCCGTGCTGCAGCGGCAACCAGAGCTACAGGAAGTAATGCCGAGCACACACCCTCCCTTTGTGCTTTAGGAACCTTGCAAAGGCAGTAAACACTTGTCTTTTGTCAACGAATAAAGCACACAGCGTAAGACACAGAAGATTTATAGGTGTACTGTCCCAGCACTGCGTGCTTGGATTTACCCTCACTCAGATCCCACTTACTTTAATAGGGATGTTGCTGCTAAAACCCAGCACGATGTTTAAAATATTTACCCCATGGAGAGGAGATAATCTGGGAAGTAACAAGGTGTCATTTCCTACCAAATGCGCTCTCTGACTATAACCACATGTTAATGGTACTATTTAGGGCCATGCTAGAGCAAAGAGCCAATTCACCACTTACCAAGCACAGTTAAGTTGTGCTGCCATGTGAACTAGGAGGGTTCTGTTTGCTGTCATGCTGGTATTTGTCAGATAGGGAAAAGAAAAAAAAATTATAATACCAAAGCTGGAACATCAGGTGTCCTTGTGTGTGGCTTGCTTTTCTTACTTTTTCTTTTAATCCTCAGGACAAAATAATTTTTTTCTTGCAGTCCAACTCTGAAGTTTATTCGATTTCTGTGAGTGCTTCAATGGTGCTCCTCACAAGTGATTACCACAGATGACATGGTGGTTCTAGAGATCATGTTAAGCATGGCAGAAGGATGCTTGATGACAGGAATTCTGCCTTCCTTTTCAAAAACGTCAAAATACTACCTAGCCTTTCATTTTGCCAGGATTTTGCCCATTCTGGTGTTGACGTGAGCAGTTTTTCTCTGTCATTTGCGACATGAAGCAAAGACAGGAGCTGAGTTCTCTCATCACATCACCTACCGCTTGCTCAGTTCTGAAAGAAGGCACATCAGTCCAGCACAGCACAGCTTAAAACCTCTCAAGGAGCCATAAAACCCAGCAGTCCCCGTGAAACCGCGGCCTTTCTCCTGCCCAGACTAAAGTGGTGCTTGATTGACTCTCCTTGTCAGTGGACAAGGAGACTTGTTATGAGATGTATTAATGAGTGTGTTGGGAGGGATTAACCACAGTCCCTCACCTTGAAATGGCTTCTTGATTCAGCTTGATTTCTTATGGAAATGAGGGCAGCTGTATACATATATCTCAGTCTCTGCTTTTCTGCATATCTGCCCTTCCCCCAGTAACTTCTGAATTCACTGACCAATGTCAGCAATCTGTAACAGAGGAGTAGCAGTCTTAAAGATAATTAAGTTGCTAAATGTTCATTAAAGCTGGCAGTGAACTACAGGAGAAAGAACCTATTGTCATTTAAAATAACAATGTGGCTCAACACTTAACTTGTCCCAAAGAATCCCTGCAGGGGAGGATATTATGCAAACCCTTTTCTTCCTCCCTACACATGTGTTTAATAGAGCAGGATCCAGCCCAAAAAACTGCAGTTTCTTTCTAGATTATTTCCAAGGTGGAATCCCAGCTATGTTATTGCATAGATAATTAACCATCAAACACTAATGAATTCCTTCAAATATGGTACAAGGCATCACAGAGAGTGTGCTGTAATATCCTGCCAAATGAAGCAGTCTATTCAAAACTGTAATGGGATCACTAACAGGGCTGCCCAAAACACTAGAAATAATGTAGTGGGATTAGAAAAGTTCACTTTGATGTGGGGTATGTGGTAGCATCCAAACGGTTTTCGTCAGGTCCTTGCATGGAGCTTGTTGGGCTTGTTGAGCTTGCGCACATGTTGCTATTCACCCATTTTGTACTCTAACCCCATCCATTTTGTGCATGCTGGCGTGCCAGCAGCAGCAGCATCTGTGTCTCAGGCATTTTGCAGGAAGGAATCACCTCACTTTGCAGCCCTGCCTCAAAAATACAAGAGAACAGTCTCATAGCACAGATTGACCAAGGAGCTCACATTGCTTCATCAGGAGCCCAAACCCCCTGGTGCTGTGACACGGAGAAGGGGTGGGAGTGACAGGCTTTCCCTGCTCATCCCCAAGCCCAGAGCTACCACTTGAAACAGATGTCTGTGCGAAAAAGGCCTCACACCTGCCAAACCACCAGCCTCAAGCTTCCTTCCTTGTTTCTTCAGGCCTCAGAATAATAACAGCATTTGTGCAATATGTACTGCAGCCTGTGGTTTTCTCTTGCCCCTGTACACATGCTATTGAACCTCCCCCGAGCAAAAAGTCAGAGAGCAAAGCCTCACAAGATGGGAGAAGAGAGGTGAACAGTGAAGCAACGTGCACTCCGCTCAGCTGGGTTCACTTTTCAACACCAATGAAAAAGGAGGAAAAGCGTGGGTCAGTGTTGCAAACCTTGCTGGAGAGGCATTTGAATCTGATAAATACTACAAGCACCTCATTTGCACGCACACTGCAGAACACTGAACTAGAAAAATAATCCGTTAACAGAAAAGTCATCTTGAATCGGAAACTTTCAAGATTTCATTTTTAACTGCGGTGAGAATTTAGCATTTTATTGCTGCTTTGCTTTAGGTTCCTGTTTTTGCTAACGTTGAGAAACGAGGTGCCTTAGGAAGCCGCTTGGTGTGTAACAGGCAGGAGCAGCCTGTATACAAAGGAAGGAAGATGATGTGGCAGAACATTGTTGAGGAAAGATCCTGTTTGTATAGGGAGCTGGAGAATAGTAAACCAGAACAGCGCAGGGATGCAGAATTGAAAGGAAATAAACCCAAAATGCTCCTGAATCCTGTTTGTGGGCAAGAGCTCACTAAAGCCACCAAAACAATTTAAAAATCAGGCTAGTCTTTTTTCTGATTTCTTATTCTGTACTGGAGCGGAGAAGACAGAAGAAGAGAGGGTAGACATGCTAGTTTGAACTCCCCTGCCAGTCTTTCCTCCCACTGCAGTCCTGCAGCAGTGACTCCAGCAGCAGTCAGGTTTGAATCAAAACTGCCAGAGCTGACCAAAAGTTTCTCAACAGTGATTCCTAGCTGTGTTTTATCTCAGTGACACTTATTTCAGGAAGAACTTCTGAAGAAGTCCTGACTAGCTTTGTGATTAACATAAATAAAAAAAAAACTCTTAAATTTTTTTTAAACAAATAACTGATTCAATGAGCTTCAGTTCCTGATAAATATTTGCCTGTTCTGCAGATGCTGTATGTGTAGCAGAGGGAAGTGACTTCCCTCCAATACATACCCATTTCAGGCCACATACTCTTTTATTAGCCCTTTTAAAGCACAGTACTTAAGGTCATTACATTCTCTAAGTAAGTCTCTAATACTATTTTCAATCAACTCATCTTCTCAAAGTCATATCAAACATCTTGATAACAGAGTATCTTGCCCGTGCAACAGGAGGATTAGTCTGTGAGTAATCTGGGTGGTGCTGCAGCAAGTGTTTGGGGTTTTTTTAATTGCTTCAAGTGGTTTATGGTCAAATTTAGAGACCAATACATGCAGATCCTGCATCCAAACCCGAGCATTCGTAGTTACTTTTTGCTTGTATGTAACCTTCTTGCTTTGGTGTGAGCAACTTTGATCTTTGATACAATGACCAGCTTCCTGCAGTGGGCGGAAGAGACATTCTTAACTGTGTCTGTGTCTGCAAGCTGCGTCAAGAGTTTATCAAAGCTGCTGACTCCTAAAATTCAGGCGAGCAGTGCCACAGCACATACTATAAATGACCTTTTTCTCCTGGCCTGCTGGCTGTAAACAAGCTTGATACAAACGTAGGCAAGGAAAGCACCATGCTAAGGTGTTTACTGATTTGTGTTGTTGATCTGGTGGTTTGGGTGGACCCTGCTGAAGTCCCCTATAAAAAAGGCAGTGCACGAAAATGCCTCTCCCATGAAATTTGGAATAATCTTAATTGTAACAAGCCAGAGATAATCTAGCACAAAGCAGAGGTGTCCTGGACCCGAGCAAAGAATAACATGATTCTTATCCCAAGGCATGCAAAATGTAGTCAGCCAGTGCTGAGTGGGGAGTGAATCACTGATTCAATGAGCTTCAGCTGCTGATAAAATGCCTGGGAGAGAAGTAACTGGACAGAGACATTCTTCTGGATATTGAGAGCCTAGAAAGCCTGTTTTCTTGGGAAATTTCCATAGGCAATTTGCCTGGTTTGTGCTTTTCTATGGGCGATGAATGACGTCACTGGATGATTTTGGTCATTCTAATAGCAGGTGCAATATTGGTGGGACAAAGGGAAAGCAAAGGAGCTTAAGATTCCTCCCTTGTTTTAGATATGTCATCTCCTGCTCCTCACAATGTGGCTCGCACCACTCACTCTCTGTGCTGATGGGGTGAGGCAAAGAGACACTGGAGACAACCAAAGCTCTTGTGCAAACTGCAGCAAGGTGGGACAGTGCCATGGGCCCCATCAGCTCTCCCTGCCAGGCACAGTGAGGTGCTGTATAGCTAGGAGATCCCCAGACAGAGTAAGGTGCCATGTGGCCAGGGGATCTCAGGACTGGAGGGCTTGTGGGCAGGTATGGGCTCCAGGCAAGAAGTCCTGCTTTCCCATGTGGCCTACATATGAAATCAGGGATGTGTTTGGTATTTATATATCCAAGTGATTCCTCCTAGAGGTCCCATCCCATGCTGGGGACACATGGGATGTGTGCCACCCCAGCATGCACATTCTCCCTTTTGCAACTAGCTCTCTATGAGGCAGCAAATTTCAAATAAAAAAGAAGCCCCAGCGTGCTTCCCAGTCCCTAAGTTCTGATGTCTGAGTTTGCCAGGTGGCATCCCAGGCGGGATGGGAGCTGTGGACATGGACTTCAGGTAGCCATCAGCACCAAGGTATGTATCTGCAGGAGGTGGGTATGGAAAGTGCCTGCCCAGGTCTGCCTCTGCTGCTTCATTGTTGACTAGGCACACCAAAAGCTTCATTGTGGTAAGGAACGTCCTCTCTTCTCACCTTTTTGGTACATTTGTGCAGCCTCACTGCGTTTGTATGATGCATGTCTGAAAAGGAAACAGGAAGGAGCTGCAAATGGAAATTTCAAGCTGTCAGCAACAGAGCAAACCCCAACCAACTTCCCATAGCATGGGCATAAAACCCAGGCCATGTTCTTCAGCTTCAAGTGACAGAAGAGGCTGAATTTTACACAGAGTCTTCTGAAATCAGCAAGTACTGGAGATAGAGTGAAAGAAATTACTTAGTCTTGGCTGTATCTGCCCCAGGAGAGGGTCCAGGTTCCAGCATCCCTTGGCACAGCTCTGCCTGTTGCCTCTGAGCTCTCCCTGAGATGCTGTTCCTTAGGCTGGCCACCCTTTTTTGCTTGGAGGTGGCTGTGAGAGAGGAGCTTGCCATGTAAAAAAACTCTGCTGTGCTACTTGCTGATGGGGGAGAGAACGTGCCCTGGTCTGTTTTGTTCACAGCATAAATCACAGTGTCACATTTGTCTTTAGCTTCACTAGAAATGTACCAGAGATTCTTAGCCCATAGCTGTATAATGCTTGTCCAGCTGCCATGAAAATGCATGTGAATAGAGCAGAGGAAAAGATCTATGATATGAGAGCCTAATGCATGTATTGTCAAATATTTCTATGTGTACACCATCACCCCAATCCAGAAGTAGTCACCAGGAACAGTGCATGGAGGAGTACAGAATTTATGCTGATCTCCAATTAATTAGTTTCTCACCCAAGGACCCATAAGTGTATGACCTTGTCCTAGGAAGGAGCCACTCCCACCAGCTATATAATTTCACAAATCCACAAAACAAACAAGTTGCCATTCTGCAAAACCCTCATACCAATGGAATTCTCATTTCCTGCGAGGTGTGGTTTTCAGGTGGGAAGTGCTGGATTCTTGGATTATTTTGCTAGGCTGAAAGAGCATAAACAATACGTGTGTATCTGTAAGGTGATCTAAATCCATCTGAGAATAAAAATATTAGCAGTAAATGTGTGCAAGTTTTGCAGACTCACAGTGTCCCACACAGGTGATTGTTGTGCTGGTCTGCATTCATACCGGTAAGGGATTCCTTCTGCGCATGTGTGAGGATGAGTGAAAATGTGATTGTTCCACAGTACTGACAGTTTGAAAACATAATATTCTAGAGCCCTGAACTCTGGACTTGGTAGAATGAACAGGGAGAGGATGATTTTCCTTGAAAAGACTGGGTAGCTGAATAGGGGTTCTTTTCAAAAGGATGAATGCAAGAGAGCAAGGGGTACTGATCATCAGAGTGCTTTGCAGTTGGAAAAAAGAGTGCAAGCATTTTCAGTCCATGGGGAGATGAATGGAGACAGAGAGCAAGTCCAGCATATGTGAAGGTAGAATCTACAAATGGTCTTGCTGCAGGGCTTGTTTTCTGTGCTAGTGGTTTGGGGAACTGGTAAAACTGGACTGGGACAGTAAAGGCTGTAATCCCAATTCATCATTTATAGCTTGCTTGTGTCCAGGCAGACATGTCCATCCCAGCCTTCTCAGATACAGTGAACTGCTGCATTTCACAGTCATGGGAAGGGCTGCCCAGCTGCACGATCCAAACGTTTTGAAGTGACACATGGTGCATTGTATTAACTTGGTTCAGACAATCAGCTTTAAACATCTGAATCTGATTTCTTGATGCTAATTCCTCTTGCTCAATCTTTATTTCAGCTGTGTGGAATTCTCAGACCTTTCTGACCCTGACTTATCGTTTCCTGATGTTTTATTGCTAAGTCATTGAGGTTTCAGGGAGGCTGATGTTTCTAAAATGTGCACACCTTTGATTGTACGCATGGCTGGCGTGTCAGACCGAGCTTTTCATATGCTCTGTATATATCACTGTCTGCAGTGCTGTGTGCTCTGCAGTTGCACCATTTGGCGTGCTTATCTACGTGCCCCATTAGTGCAGTCCTCCTTAAAATGTGGTTGTTATTTAAGGCTTTTCAAAAGCTCAGCCTCTGCACAGTACAAAACTTGATCTGAGCCTACGTCCGCTCTTGTCACTCATGTACAGGTTCCATCTGTTCCTCTTTTCCTCTCCTGTTGCTGCTTGCCACATCCAGACCACATGCTGCTCATACATTGTACAATAGACATTTCTGCACACACACTTTTGAAAATGTGGCTCTTAGTGCTTTATTGTTCACATGTGTCTTGTTGCTTAAGGCAAGTTTTATCAGTAACAATTTTGTTGCTTACTGACACATAGAATAAAACGGGGACTGTTAAAATGTGACTGGAGGAGACTAAAAAGACCTTTGATACACCAATTACACAATTTCTGCCAGATTTCTGATCATTCTCCTCTGCCACCACTTCCCCAAATTCTATAGTTACCCAAGAATAAAGCAAGATCCTAACATCACTCACGGCAATGTAAGGGCTGCTCTGCTCTGCACGAGGCTGCTCCATGTTGGTAAAGATTCACCAGCACCTCCCATGCTCCTGTGTCTGGTGAGGAGAGAGGATGGGACCTTCTAGCACTCCCTTCCAGCAAGGCAGCCCTACCTTCTGCTTTAGATCTCCTTTACAGGTCCCCCGTGGCACCATGCCAAATGGCAACGTTCTTCCATTTGGGGAAAGAAAACTCCCTACAGAAACTAGTTCCAGAAGTGGAATCAGTGCTAGGAAAGCCTCTGAAGATGCTTCTCTTGCAGGAGCTGAGTTGAGCTCTAGCAGTTCCCCCAGTGTGCAGACTGGAGCAGACCTGGAGGGATGCAATGACAAGGGAATTAACACAGGCAGATTCCCTGGGAGCCTTCTCAGGCCTTTCCCATCACACCTCGCTCCATACCTGTGGTGAGACGGGAGTATCTGCAAACAGATCAGACTGGGTGCAACTCTCAGTAATGTTCCTGGGTGTCTGCAGCAAGGATGGCACACAGCCCAATACACTGGATTATTGCCTCACAGGGATTTCCCACACCAGGAAAATCCCCAACTGCCCCAAACCTCCAGTTTCCCACCTGGAGAAACCCAAGACCTGCCTATGGTGATGATAATTTCTCTTACTGGGGAAGACCACAAATGGTTGGAACAGACCCCGTTTCTATCAGATGAAAGCTCCTCTGCCAAAGACAGTGTGTGCTTCTGACAGATACAGTCCACTCCGAGCAGCCACACAGCTCCACTTGCATTGTGCACTTGCAACCAGATGCTGATAAAACACCTCAGAACAGGAACATTAAGACCCTTCCCTTTCTGTCCATGGACTACAGTCATGGCTCATAGGATGTCTCATGGCTACTGTTCCACCCTGTGGCCCCCATCCAACCCAGTACCCTCTGCAGATCAGCAAAAGCAGTGAGGAGACCCAAGGTCTCTTTTCCCTGAGAAGGGGTGGGCAGGATGAGCCAGCTTTGGTTTGCACCAAAATACTCATCATTTTCAGGTACAATTCACTGAATATTTTGTGTACTGCCCTGTACCAAATTTCAGCGCATTCATTGGTCAGAGGGGAGTCATGAAGGATACGAAAGCTGTTGTAGATTAGAAAGGAGGCAGGTAGGAACAGAGATGAAGCAAGTGGTTAAAATAGTTATTCAGGAGAAACAAGGGCTTTAAGTGACATTTGAGTACGGGAAAGAAATCAGTATCCGTGGTTTCCACTGGTGTTCGGAGTGCTAAAAGCAGAAGTTGCTGAAGTCTAAACAGGAATGTGAGGCTGAGCTCTCAGCTTCCTCCCAAATTGTAAGATTTACAGGCTCACGTGCAGAAGAGCTCTTATTTTATAAAATTTCAGGCCTTTTTGAAACAAATTGCTTTGTGAGCAGCGGAACTAATGGTTCTTGGTTTCCTGTGGGTCTCTGACCACTGCTTCATAATCACCTCCCTTCTCTCCCCTCCTCCTAAAATAAAATGGCTGCAACGAGCCCCACTCTTCCCTCACTGTATGCTCTAAGACCCTTTTCTAGGCTGCAGTCAGGTCCACATATGTTGCCTGACCAGCTAATGCATACATGGCCAGCAAGCAGGCACATACTCACTAGCCAGGTGACTGCTGGCTACATTTCTTTAATTAAAGTCCCTACCCCTCACACAGCAATCAGTTTGCACAAAATTTAGAGAGGAAATCAGTAGCCTTTGAAATTTCTACCTTTCAGTCCTGTGTGAAATCAGGTAGAAATTATTGATGGAGCTGGACAGACAGATGGAACCTGAGCTAAAAAGGTTCTGTTGTATCAGCTCTGGATGTACATTTAGGATACTAGTCCAGGTTCTGGAATTCATTTCTCTCTCTCTCTCTCTTTTCCAGCTATTTTTAACGTGGATGTGTTCTGTGATTTGTTTCCCACACAGCACAGAAACTGGCACAGCAGAGGGGTGAGTGAGCGGTGGGAGAGGGGAAGGGGAAATCAGGGGATGCTTATGTTGGTGCTGCTGCTAAAAGAAGTGCTCATCAAACGGTAGCCTCTCAGATCTGCAAAATGTGGAGTCCCACACCACCCCACAGAAAAAATGTGACTATAAATATATTCACGGTCTTAAAGTGCTCAGATACCGGGCAAAAAGAGCTAGAGAAATTAAGGGAAATGGTAAAAATAACCAGCAGAAACAGCAGCCAGTTTTGAAATGTACTGTTTTCTGTCATGGCTCAACATCTTGGTACTGCCCACATTCTTGTGTGTTCATCTCGAGGCATCCCTCTGCACAGGATCTCATAAGGAAAATCCTGTTTGTGGCAGCTCAGTCTCTGAACAGAGGGCACACCAACTCAGAAACCCTTTATATGAATTACTATACATACAAACCTCGAGCTTGAAAGAACAGAGGTTTTATCTAGGAAAACACAGGAAAAAGCTTCTTGAGCATTAATTTACAAAATGAGACCTCTAATTGTGAAGCATTTCTTCAGTTAACTATAGATAATTATAATGTGTGAGATCTGCTTTTTCCCCCATGTTCTGTTTAACACTTTTTGTTAGACATGAAAGGAAAAGAGGATTAAAAGGGAGAGATGGTATTGTAAACAACCCTTCAGGGCAGGTGAGAAAACAACAGTAACTCTCTCAAACAGAACACAAAGATGCCCTTAGGAAAAGGTTTTCAGTGTCCTGCATTTGAAAGTTAATGAGTAAATTGGTGTCAAATATTGCTTTAAGGATTGACAGTGCCATCTTTAAGATCTCAAGCATGCACCACAACTGAGAAGAGATAAAGGGAATTTTTAATGGGCAATAAATGGGCTAATATTTTTGGATGCAAAGCTACAAGCAGGTTAGTTCTCATGGGATGTGGGCTTGGTCCGTACTTCCTGGCACTGACTTTATTTTTTTCATTTGCTTTACAGTGTCTTTTGATGAAGCACTGATTTTTCTTTAAAAAGGGGGTGGGGGGGAAAGGTGGTCTTAGTAAATAATCCTCCCTCAGATTACACTTAGTCCCTTGAGGAGTATAGAGCTGGCTGGTTTGGGGGTTCTGTAGGCATGTGCCACTATCCTGTTATGCCTCGCCTCACACCAAGCTCAGGGTGCTTGGTCATCTCTGCCCCTGCAGTGTTGCAAGACCACCTTGTACAGATGCCTCCTTCACCCAGAGATACCTGCCAAGAATCTTTAAAGACCCCACTGATGTCCTCCCAACCTTTTACCCACTCAGGGATCCCAAAACCGGAACACCTGTTCCCAGCTGCCACTTACTTATCCTCACACCTCAGAAATGCATGGACCACTTCACAAACCTTTCCTGATCCCCCTTTCTCAAAAAACTCCTTTGCCATCATCACAACATTGAGAAAGATCTGCTTACACCAGCATAAGTGTAAGTGCTAAGAGTATAACTGAGGCCAGTTCTCCTGCCCCCATCAGTGACGACACAATGTGGGATCAGCTCTGCTCTGCCTTCTCTTTACCCTTTGGAAGTAACCACCAGTAAGAATGCTTGCTTTACACTATCCAAAAGCAAGAACCATGCTTATCCCACCTTTCATACACAGGTACATATACAGACATATATACAATGGCTCTACTGCATCCTGTCCTGTTTCTGGAATCATTTTCAGCAAGTGGAGCATGAAAGTAGAGAAGCAAGAGGACACTTGAGGTGCTCTGTGTGCTTATGAGAGAGAGACTGCTTGGACCAGTGGCTGTGTTCTGTGCATCCCAGCTAACTGGCACAAGGGTCTAGCCAAGCTTGTTGTGATCCTCTTTGGAAAAACTGGAGTTCAGCTTTCGTCTGGCTGATAAAGTTGGTATTGTGAAGAAACCAGAAATACAAGTCTTGCTAAAGAGCTGTGCTGTGCCCCAGGCGAGAACAGGAACGCAGGCTTCTCCCTCCAAATTACAGTGAAACAATCAGGTATTCTCAGAGCAGCCCCGGGTGGCAAAGCCCTGCTTGCTGAGGTACATGAAGTGTGTACCTCTAAGGGTGACAATGCAAGACTGGGGACAGCTGGAGCAGGGAAACACAAACCCATCTGGATAAAGGGTTCCCCGTGGTGCAGAACCAAAGAAGAGTTTCATCACCATGCTTTCCCTAGGTGCAAGTCAGATCATCTCGATGCCTCATTGGATTTGACTCACCAAGAAGAGCATCACGTTCAGCACGAAGTAAAGCACAGAGGAACTGAATGGGCAGGTGTTTGCAGAGAAACAGATGGAAAAGGTGGGTGCTCCAATACTATCATGGCAAACACTGAAGAAAGAGGAAGAGTTTGAAGAGGGCTAGAAAAAAACTTCAAAATTCTCCTTACCATGCGTAATATCAATTGTACAGCAAGGTTAAGTCTGGGTCCTTTCAGTGGGAGGAGACAACCTCCCAAGCTAAAAACTGTGCTCCCATTCCCTATCCTCATCCAGTGCCCAGACTCATGGCAAGCATCAATATTGTGTGAAACACCAACCCTAGTAGATATCAATCTAACAATCCTTAAATTCTAGCAAATGACAAATTCCATCACAGTCTAGGGGATGTCCAGTTTCCTAACTTGTTTCCTGCTCTTTCTGTGCTTTGATTCATGCTAGACATGGATTTATTATTTTTAAAAAGACACTTGGACTGAACAAAACAGTCCTGTTACCATTCCTGAAAAACCACACTCCAACATCCCTTCCCCTCCACTCCCTCACTGCAAGTGCAGTGCTGGGCATAAGTCTTCTCTCCGAATGCAGGTCTCAAACTCAGAATAAAAAACCCAAACAAACTCCCGGACTCCAGTTAGTGAACTGACTGAATCTACACTGACTGTAAAGGGACCAGCTACACTTCAGAACTCATGGATACCTCCCAGAAACCCTAAGGATGCACAGTTGCAGACCCAAAGCCAGACCTATAACGTGCTGTAGAAAAATAACAGCTGCTCTGAGGCCCCATGTCTTGCCATAGCAGGGACTCTTTGGCAGGTATTTCAGAGTGAACACATCTAGACCCCTAACACTATTCCCATCCAGTACTGGTGTGTATTTTAACTTGGACAGTGCCCAAGCTGCACAGTTAGTGTTTTCCACACAAAAATGCCTAGTTGCTAAACTTCCAAGAAGTTTTGTTCTAGATTCAATGAAGAATGGCAGCTTTCCATGGAACTTACTTTTCTTATTTCCTCCTCTCTTTCCCCTCACCCCAAAATAAGATTCCCAAAAAACCCATAAATTTTTATTTGGAAATGCTACCTGGGGTGCCTCATGGATGTCAGAGTTCATTTGTTCTGTCCTTCAGGCAGTGGAATAGTTTCACCAGAAGCCCTTTTGTACCTCGAAAAAATACTTGGGGGGCAAGGAGGGTCACTGAGTGTCCCATCTTTACCTTTTCATTGAACTGCTTTTCCCTCCTCTTGAAGAGAGTGCAGCAGAGGCTCTGCTGTAGACTCCTGAAAATTCACAATTTTTAACACTGTGCTGCTGCTCCTGAGGCTGTATGGTCACTCATTACCACGAAGGATGAGGAGCAGAATCACAGCTGTGGAGAAGCCACCCCTCCACGGTCAGATTACAGATCTGCTGATGTGCAATCTCCTTAGAGTGGGAGATACACACAGATCTTACTGGAAACCTGTTATTCTCTTGCATTCAGGTTCTCCTACTTCTGCATAAGGGTTGTCCCACAGCTTGCAGATCATGTCCTAAATAGCTGAAATCTGCAGGAGCATGCCATCTCCATATCAGTTCCCACACTGTGATACATTTCTATACTTGTTTTGTCCCATTCTATGTCTACAGACTTCTCATCGAGCAAGAACTGAGCTCCTTCCAAGTTGTAATGATCCTCACTTGTTCACTCCCCCACAAACAGAAATCACTTTGGCCAAAAGCCAGGACTGCAAAAAGGGCCAGGCACATACACGGGCAGCTTAAAAGTACCTCAGCTTTGGGAAATCCTGCTGGGCTGTAAAAGCCGCCACAAACCCAAATCATATCAAGCAAGGCCTGTCTGATAATTCTTTGGCACAATCCCCAAATTGGCTGAACTGCCTTTCCATACAAAATATTTCCAGGTAGGTTATTAGGTCCTGTATCCCTTCCATGTTGTATTCTCTCATGGTTGAAAAAGACATTCCTTAGAACAAGCTATTTTTAAAAGAAAAGCAAATATTCTCCTTTATATTTCTGGCTCCTCTAAACCAGAAGGATACTTTGCAAGACACAAACTGTTCCCACTGAGTAGCACATGGGTCTTATCTGCCCACAGTGTCTGTGCCTGTGCAGGTCTTTCAGCTGGGGATATAATTTACATTTTCACAAGGAGATTGATGCTGGTACAAGTACCAGTGTGAACAGTTATACAAGTATGAAGGGTCATGCTCTGTTAAATCTAGTTTCCCTTCCTGTATTTTTATAACAGCATTGCTGCAGCCACATTTGAGTCTATGCTGCTTTAATTGTACCAGAGGAGTTAAAAGGAAAGAACCGAGCCAAGCGTGCCCCACAGCTGGTTGCTGGCTGAGCTGTGTGAGTTGCAGTGTGAGGAGGCAGAATCCTGGCTCCATGCAGCTCTCCCAGCTTCAGGTATGCACACTTGGGCTGTTTTACACATGTGCACGCGCGACTCACCGGTAGAGCTTTGCCAAAATAGCTGCACCTCCACGAGGCCCTCACGGTGTAAGACAGTAAGCTTTGGGAGGGCTGGTTTGCCGCACTCCCTGCGATGGATGCAGCAGGCAGACCTTTGGCCCATTGCTAAAATCCATGCCCAAAGTGAAAGGATCGCTGGAAATGGACCACAGGTGTGAGACCTGCAGACCTGTAACTAGCTATTGCATGACAGAAGCCGGTAAAGAAAAGGCAGGGTTTTCATTTGAAAACGGTTTTTAAAAAAAAGAAAGTGGTTTGTTGGTTGAGTCTCTGGGGTCTCTGAAGAGAGGTGGAGACAGAACAGTATGAAACTCAAGAGGTTTCTGTGAGTTAAAACAGTTTCACATTGAGAGGGTTTCAGACACGACGATTTTGACGTGTCTTTGGAAGAAAACACCCCTCAGTGAGCAGTAAAACCTGGCCGGGCAGCGAGCTCTGGGTGTGACGCAGCGCCGCGGGTGAGAGGCCTGTCCCCGGGAAGGCCTGCCCGGGCACCAGCCACCATTTCTGTCACACTGCTGCCGGGAAGGGGCAGGTGTGGATGGCGGCCCTGAGAGCTGCGAGCCGCCCCGGCAGGGCTGTGCTGCGGGCTGCGGCCAGCTCCGGAGGGCTGAGGCACCGCACAGGCGCGCTGCAGCCCCATGACTCAGGCTCCCGGGCGCGCAGCTGCCCTGCTCAGCCTGCCTCCCTGCGTCCCTCCCCGGGCCGTGATCCCGACATCGCCCACTCCGGATACCGTCATCGTTCTCCACAGGCAGCGCTGCCAAGCACTGCTGCCAGCCGCTCACGGCTGTGCCAGGCACTGAGCCAAAGCTCCTGCCCTTAGCCCCCGCCAGCTCGGCTCGGTCGGTGAGTCCTAGTGAGGCAGTGTGAGGGCTCTGTGGGCTACACAACAGCCTGGGGCCTGCGAGTGCTGGAAAAGCTGCAGTATTCCCAGCCTGGCACAGCCTGGAGACAGCCCCGTGCTCTTTTGGGAGAGCAAAACAAGGCAGGAGCTGTTGCAAACACGTTCTGTTTCCTCCCAGTGAATAGTAGAAAGCCCCACCCAAATTTCACTCCTCACTCCCACTTTATGTTAAAAAACAAACACACTCTAAAAAAAAAGAAGAAAAAAGTCAACATTTGCTACTGCGTGTTGTCCTTCCTTCCATGTGACCCAGGCATGTGCTTAAGTTGTTGATACTTGTTTTTTTATAGGACCAAATTCATAGCTGCTGTAGAAGCCTGTGTAACTTGTCAGAGCAATTCTCTATCCTGGTGAGTTACACAAGCTGCAGAGCTTCTCTCTGCCACGGGGTATCCTGCCTATCTCAGCCTTTTCCCTGCACGTGTGGGCTCCTTCTCTCTGTCCTTTTGCAAAGGCACCAGTTGTACACATTTTTAGGAAAACAGGCAAAATCCCTCTTAGCTGCACTGCACATCTTCATGAGAGGCCCCCACCCCATGGTACGTCAGTAGTTTCTTCCAGCCTTTCTTCCTTTTGGAAGTGTTGCTTAAACACAAGAGAGGGAATAAGACTCCACCAAAAAAAAAAAAAAAAAAAAAAAAAAAAAAAAAAAGCCCAGCTTGCCAGCCTGCTGCATGCTCTGTGTTTGGTTTCCGCTCACAGCCCTGCACAGCCCTGCCTGTGTGGATCTGTTGAGTCATGTTGCGTGGCTGGATGGGATTGGGGCTGTTTGCTTCAAGCCTGGAGTTTTTTCCCAGCTCTCCTGAACCATCAAATGTTTCCTATGCTAGGGAGCCACAGTGTTGTCATCAGGCCCCTTTCCCTCCTTGGCAGTCAGGAACTCTGGGGGATCAAGGGGGCCATGCAGAGACTGTGTAAGGAAAGCTTGGGGACACCCTTTTCCTGAGGGGCTAGAAATAACCGTGGCCCTGCTCGTGGTGTCTCCCAGTGACCAGTCTGCACTGTGCTGGGCCACGTCCCAGCTGCTTCTGAGGTCTCAGTAGCTCCTGTGAATAATGGGGGGAGCCTCTGCATCAGTGAGTGCCTTTGAGCAAGCCACTGAGGTACCTACACAGTACTCTGCTGCTGGAGTTGGCGGGGGACCAGGCCAGCACCTGATCTCAGGTGTCATGTTTACGAACCTGGAGTCCAGCCACAGGTCCGTGGTTACGCAGAGTGGGAACCAGTGCTGCACTGTTGGTTCTCAGCACCCTGTCAAGGAAGCACAGGGGGTGTGAAATGCCTGTGTCTACCTCAGTGGTAATTTGTGAGTGTCACAGAATCACGGGATGGGTCAGGTTGGAAGGGGCATCTGGTCCAACCTCCCTGCTCAAGCAGGGCCATCTTAGGTACATGGCACAGGATTGTATTTAGATACCTCTCTGGCATACTGAGTCAGAAAACACAAGTGTCAACATTAGAGATCTCCCCAGTTTGCCCCAAATCTGTGCTCCCCACTGTTGCAACACACTCTTCTCGGATTTGCTTTTAATTACAAATGAGCTTTTTGGTCACAGTAGTAGGTACTAACCTTCCTTACGGGCTTTAACTGCTCATAAAGTTGTTCCTGCAGCCTGGGGTGTCCCTCCACTCTTTCCTCAGGGCTCACTGGTGTTAAATTGCTGTAGATGCTTCTACCTGAAGCCATCACCAAGCAATGGAGACACTGCATGGTTTTTGAAGTAGGAATCAGGTGTAACAGTCATATAATCTTCCCCATAAAGAAAAACATTCTCTATAGGCATCTTGTTTTGTTTCTGTCAAACATAAAGCCTGAAGACAACACTGGACACATGCTTGCTTTTCCCCTTTCCCAGTGTTTCCCCTCTTCTGTACTTTGCCACTCTATTTTCCCTCATGTTGGAAAGGTAAATCTTTGAACATAACAATTTATCATCCCCTGTTTTCATATTGCCTGGATTTGAATAAGAAAGTCACAATCTCTAAAACTCATTACAAACTCCTTGAGTTGCCCCAGTCTTTGGGGAAAAAACAGAGATGTTAGTGCTCTTCTGTTTGAAAAAAATTATATCTGGAAAAGGCACATTGTTTTTAATGGCAGTTCAGACTGTCAGAACCAGAAAATTTTAGGCTTTCTGTGCTGAAGTAAGAAGTCATAAAAATGATAATTTTGTTTGGGTTGGAAGAAACCTGCAAAGATCATCTGGTCCACCCCCACTGCTGCAGGCAGGGACATCTTTCACTGGATTATCCAACCTGACTTTTAACATTTCCAGTGATGGACATCCACTTCTTGGGAAAGCTGTTATGGTGTTTAGATGTCAGTCAGCATACATCATATTCCCAAAATATGTTTATTTCTAACTTGTTTAGTTTTTCTGTATTCTGGTCCTTTTGATCATGGCTTGTATGAGCACCTAGTTGCCTCTCTGGGCTCTAGGACTCTCTCCTGTGGCACGCTGGTCTGAAATTCCTTCTCTCCCAAGGAGCTCAGGCAGCTCATGTCTGGTTTGTGTCAGACCTCTTGTGTTTCTGACATAGGCTGAAGCCTCTGTGCACTACTGGTTTCTTTTTGCTGAACAGGAGCTTCTAAATTTTTAAAAAATTTTATTCTCATGGTTGGGGAAGGTTCTCTTTTGCCAGATCACCAAACCGTCAGCAGGGATATGCCAATTATCCAAAGGTCCCTGAGCAATTAGTGGGATACTGTTCAGTGTGTGGTATTCAGAAGCAGTCAGTATCATTGGGGTTTTTTTCAGATCAGTATAGCTTGTTGTTTCTTGTTGAAAATTACTTTCTGCTATTAACCACCTCTCTTCTCAAAACTCTTTTTTTTTTCTTTAGTAATGCCGGCAGGAAACACATTTCTGATGGCATATATTTATAGGAATAGTAGACCTTCAGTTTTCCCAGTTTCAACTAAAATTTCTACTTTTAACATTTCCAAAAAAAAAAAAAAAAAAAAGGTCTGCCATTTTCTGAGGAACTCTGTTAAAAATTAATTTTCAGTTCCTTCCTTTTCTTCCTGCCAATATTCTCTGGCAGGTGGGTGTCCTTGTGGCCAGGAGGGCAGCTCATACACATCTGTTTTCTTCTTAGCCTGGCAAGGCCTATAGGTCAGGGATTGCCTCTGTACTTGTACAGCTGCTGAGGGTAGAAGGCTGAAGCTCTTCACAAAAACCAGTCCAGCTGATTTCATTCTTCTAAATCAACAGCTACCTGCAAATACAGAGAGGAGTATTTTTGCCGGTCTCAGATCTCTCTTATTTCCACATGAAAAGTTATACAGACTTCTATGCCAGCCAAGGGAAAAGCACCAAGACTCTCCTTAGTGGTCATCACAATTAACCTGAAGCTGTGAGCCAGAGCTGCATTTCATGAGCCCAGAGCTTTGCCGTGCAAGAGCTCTAGCTGCAGTGAGGGGTGCCACATTAGAGATGAGCTTCCAGACTCTCAACAGCAAGTCTGTTGCAATAACTCTGTTGATCAAATAAAGTTTCTGTTCACAGCACAGAGCCAAAAACTGTTTTTGATTGTAGCCTTGAGGGGTATTTCTTGGCTCATAGTCAGTGTTTTAAGCAATGTGCTGCTCTACAAGTCATTACCCATGTTTGAAATCTCTTCCTTCTTACTATTATGCTCCGAGATGTGGAATGAAGACTATTTACCTTTCCCTCATAGTTCATTATGATTATTAAGCCAGGTATGAGAACTTGTGCATGAGAGTTGAATATAGCAGGCCTGTTCTGTTTGTAACATTATTTTCAGAAGAATAGAGTATATACAGAAATATGGCCAAGTTTTCCGTTTTTTCTTCTCCTAACTGTATTTGTGTACGAAGATTTCAAGATTTCACAATACCGTGAGGTATATGCACTCTGTACTGAAAGCAGTAATAACAAGGTTTCTCACTGCCACATTACCAAGACACTTTACCAACCCTTTTCATTAATAATCTGCTGCCTGTACCTTCAGATTCCAGTGTCTGGTCTCACTGCTGCTCATTCTCTCAGCTGCCTTTCCACCCCCCCTCATTGATTTGAAACCTATTTTGAGTGTCCCACCTGCCCCCTTGGGTCCTACCAGCTCTTCTGAAACAGATCCTGAGGACATCTCTGAGAAGAGAGGAGTGGCCAAGGTCCCAGCATAGATAGGGGGATGTAAGAACTTGCAGATGTGTCCACACCACACCCACAGCAGCTGTTTCCAGCCGGTACCACCATGTGTTTCTGTGCAGTGCCATGCAGGACTGCTGTGAGGCTAGGAAGGGGGCTATATCTGCATTGACACTGGGTTACATGGCAGCAAAAGAGCAAAGCTTGTTCAGCCAGGTTTGACTAACCTGGCTATGCTGATTTTAGCCCTGGAGGCACCTTGGGCTCTGCAGACCACCTTCACTTGGTGCAGTGGAGGTATATCCTGAAGTCCTTCATGGCTTTCTAGCTACATGGTTGAGCCCTGTTTTCAAAACAGACTCATTTACATGAGACTTCCACACATTAACAATTATATTCAGGCTTCTCCATGCCAAAATCTCTTTGGAAAATGCAATTTGCTGTTGTAAGTCACTGCAGACGGTGGGTGGATTTATTGTCACATCTGAAGTCTGCAAGTAGTAGTTCTCTTAGCCCCTTTTTCCAAGGATGGGGAGATGGCAGTAGTGAAGATCCTGCTGTTGATGGAAGTGGGAACACAGAGAGCCAGCTGCGATGGGTAGAGAGCCTGAACATTCCTCTTCTTCCCAGATCCTTTTAAATCTAGCCTTGGCAGGTCATTGTGGAACAACCTGATATATTTGTTCTCTAGATGGAGAGAACTGAAATTTCTCAGGCTTTTTATTTGTCTCATTTCATAAGCACTACACCCACCCTTTAATAAAAATGAGATGTCTGCATAGCCCATGTACAGTTTCACACTGTACAGTTTTCTCCTGAAAAGCAAATTTTTTTCCTGCTCTAAAGAATATGGGTTTTTTGCTGGGCACATCAATTTGCACATTCTCCCCACTGGCAATGTCTTTTGTCCTCTGCTTCCAGGTCACTGTGGCACTGCATTGGCATCTTCAGGAACAGGGACTGCTTCATGACTTGTTCATGTAGCACCTAAAAAATGACGTTTTAATCTAAACACGCATCCCTAGTACATAATTACAACAAATTGGCATAATGAAAATGGATAAACTGGGAGTGCATTTCATTGTGGAAATACTATCTAATATGGGAATAATTCCTAACTTCTCAGGGTTCCAGTGCTCCTTTCTACTTTGCTTTGAACACTCAAAAGCATGCTCACCACAAGATGGTTTGTGTTAGGAAAGATGACATTTGCTTAATTAAATTTCAAAAATATCTAAGTGGCAGCCCTACTGGGCCAGAGTCAAGAACTTTTCCATGTTTTCTGGTGCTCAGGCAAAGTTGTTGGTTGGTGAGTTTTCAGTTTATGCTCTCAATAACACATTGCTGATGGCAAATAGGATCTAGCTCTTTGGTCTGGAAGCCTTATCAATACAAATCTGCCTTTATAATGTAGCTATGCTACACTAACCAAAGAGAGAGCGGCATTAACTAATAATTCCATAGGTATGTGGATGGCTTTTATTAATAATGTAACCAGGTATTTTGTTAATGTTACAGTCCCTGAGAGCAAATGCTTGTAACCAGGATCATGCTGCTTTGGACTCTCAGCAAGGAACAAGTCATGCATGCTCCAAAGCAGTTGACTGCAAGAAAAAAATGGGGGGGTATAGGCAGGATCATGTAGGGCAAGGTATGGGTACAAGGCTCTGCTAGCAGAACTGAGCAATGAGGACAGTATTTCATTTGCATGGGCTTGTCACCGAGGTTAAGTCAGCCTGTGTCAAAACCGTGTCCATGAAGAAAAAGAGACGGGTCACTGCCATTGGAGACTCCCTTCTGAAGGGAGCAGAAGGCCCAATATGCTGGCTGGAACCACTTCTGAGGGAAGTCTGCTGCCTCTCTGGGACATGGGTTAAAGATGTGAAGAGAAAACTTCTTACCCTCACACAATCCTCAGATTATTCTCCACTGTTGATTTTCAGATAGGCAGCAATGAAGTGCCAGGAAGTCCAAGGGCAATCGAGAGACACTTCAGGGCTTTGGGACAATTGGCTAAGGCATCTGGGCCACCGGTAGTGTTCTCCCTTATCCTACCAGTTGGAGGGAATGATAAGGAAAGAAACAGGAGGAGACAACAGATCAGTACCTGACTCTGAGCCTGGTGTCACCCGCAAAATTTGGGGGATTTTGATCACGGGTCAGTTTACATGACAGCAGAGCTGCTGGTGACAGATGGGGCACATCTGTCTCAGAGGGGGAAAAGGATCTTTGCACTGAATACTTGTAAAAATTTGTTCACCAAAGGGATTGTCAAGCACTGGAACAGGCTGCCTAGGGAAGTGGTGGAATCACCATCCCTGGAGGTTTCAAAAACATGTAGCTGTGGATCTGAGGGACGTGGTTTAGTGGTGCAGTTGGAACTTCTGGGTTAATAGCTGGACTCAATGCTATTATAACTCTTTTCCAACAGAAATTATTCTATGATTCTATGACTGCATTCCGGCCTACCCACGTGCCTTTAAAATCAATACTCAAGATCCTCTCTGTAGCTAGGTCAGAACAGGGTTGTTTTTTAAGCAGTAGGAAATGTTCAGATACCATGTAATAAGACCATGTTAAGCTGTGTGTACATATAAAATGTCATCAGTTCCCAGCACTTACCGGGTACTCCTCCAACTCCAGAGCATGCATTCAGCCCCACACATGTAGCAGCTCCCCCCAGACCTTTTGCCAATCTCCCTGAAACTTGAAAATGTGGTACATGCAGGTGGACTTTCTAATGGCAGCACATTTCAGCAAGGTGCAATGTTTGGTACTAGTGCAGCTCTGAGGGAACTGTAGCTGCTCTGTATCATCTTTCCATGATGCCATCTTTGCCTCTGCCTCTGTTCAATCTGTTTTAATTAGGTTCATCATAGCACCACAATACTGCTGCAGCAGAGCTTCCCATTATGTCTGGCCCTGTCTATAGCTGGCACACTGAGCAGAGGTTGTAGGGCTGCTGTCTGCCAGGTGAGGAGAACTAACAGAGCTGCTGGGGGCAAGTCGTCATGGGTTGAATGCAGTTTGGGGTGAAAAGGCTAGCACAGGCACTCGGCTGCTGAAATTCTTGTGGGTGAAGCCCTGAGGCAGCACTTTTGTGCCGTGTCTTCACTTTGAGGCTTGAATCTAGCCTTGAGGGTATCTCAGAGCCCTGGGAGGCATTGAGGGTGGTATTGGGGCTGTGTATGTGTGTGCTGTTGATGCATTATGGAATTCAGAGGGCAAAAGTTAAGCTTGGTCAAAGAAACAGCAATTAGTGAGGAGGTGCCTAAAACTGAAGAGAACAGACAGAACAAATAACACAGATGTATCCAACTGGACAAAACAAGTTGTATATAAACTGTCTCAAACTGTTTACAAAGTCCAAAAGAAAGAGGAATACAAAAGATCATTTTTCTGTCTGAGAGCAGAGGACACAAATGCCAGTTCTTTGTCCCTTCCACCAGTGCTGGACAGCTTATTGCTGGTGATGGCATGGTCTGTGCCTGTGATGTTTTGGGGTGTGGGGCTCCCCATATTATGCAAGCGCTTCTGTTGGTCACCCAGCCATTTCTACGGTCTCTGCCAGATACATCAGGAGAAGCACAACAACTACAGGCACCCGCTCATTTGAGTTCTTTCTCTTCTGCCCTTCTCCCTGTATCAGAGCACCAAACCATCCCCTGCCCTGCAGCAATCAGTCAGTAACAAGAACCTTGCTACTGCCAGGGCGCTTCTCAAGCCACTGCAGTCAAGATTACTTCTGGGAAAGAGAAAGAAAGTTAGACTTTCATCTGCTGCAAAAAGGAAATAATGACCATTTTTAAACCCTGTGTTTTTATTTTTACCCAATACCCATGCAGGACAGCACCATAGTGCTATAGCACTGCAGAGAAATGGCTTGAGAAGCTTGTCTGCCATGATGAGCAAATAAAAACTCAGCAAATAGATCCTCTTTTCCCGAGAGAGGGGAACTTGGCAGAGGACATCCAGAGGATGCAAAGGACTAGCAAACATTGCAAAGATTGGGGCCTGGAGTTGCAGATCTCTGGCTAGAGAGAGAAATTGCTTCAGGCAGCCAGAGGATGCTTCATGATCCCTGTGGTGAAGTGTGGTGTGCATGGGTGGAAACAGCAATAAAGTAGCTATGCCAGGATTCTCAAGTGAACAGAACCTGCTGCAAGGAGACATGGTCTGGGTTAGTTGATGACAAGCAGAAATGCCAGCGGCATTTGCCTCCTGCCCTGGGATGTCTCTTCTACCATTTAGTTCTGAGTGAAGCAATTGGACTGTCAACACTCATGGCTAGACCATGCTCCCAGGACCACAAGACATGTTTCTGCAGCAAAGTGGAGGTTGGAGGTGGGCACAACACACTGCTGCCTGTGGGAGAAGGAAGGGTGGAGAGGGGTTAGGATTTCTTAACCTTTACTGCTAGCTTCTTGAAAGGAAGACTGCAGGATCAGCTCCTTTGTTAGCATAAAAAGACATGTATCCATGGAGCTGAAGAGTGTTCATTTCCTTCACTAGGAAAAGAACAGAAACACAGAAATGCTGGTTGGAAGAGTCCTCTGAAGGCCCAAGGTCGTCCAGGCTCCTGCTTAGCACAGGACTATCACACTAGATCAAGTCAGCTTTGGCATTGTCTAACCAAGTCTTGAAAGCCTCCAAGAATGGAGAATGCAGTGTCTCCCTCTCTGGGATATGCTTTCCCCTAATGTCCATTCTCTTCTCTCAAGCTCCAGCCTGGGTTTGTTGCCCTCATTTGTCCATCTGTTGCTTGCAGGATGGATTTGAGTCTGTCAGTCTCCCCCTGAGGGAGGTGTCATTTGCAATAAGGTCCTATTGGATCACCCCTCCATCTCCCTGTGTCTGGACTAAACCCGCTCAGCTCCCTCAGCCTCTGCTCCTAGCTTGTATGCTCTGCCCCAGCTGTCTCAGTACCCCTCTAGCTGGGTCTGCTCACACTGATGGGTCCAAAGCAACACAGCACATCACCAGTGTCCTCTGTGGAACAGAGGCTTCGTTCTCCCTGCCAGCTACGTGCTTCCTCCTGCAGCCAGCCAGGCACTTTGTCCCACTGGCGATGCCAGCACATGCTGGGCTCCAACAAGGTGTGACCTGTAATTATAGCAATGTGAAAAGCAGCAGAGGTCTCATTCACTGCACTGCAGATAGTACAGTAAGCAAACAGTTTCAAAATCCAATTTCATAGACACAGAGATTACATTAATCTCTTTTAATAGCTAAACAATTCAGTTTTCAAGATAGGACAAAGCATGGGATATTCTTGACAAAACTGGTGCTTCAAAGGTGCCTACATCAGATTTAGAATCCTAACTCTAAGCTCCTAATGATAGAACCGATTGTATCTTTTCATACAGTAGTGCTACAAAACTTGCATTTAATCTCCTCTTTTTATAACACACTGTAGCTGCCTGGGCTTGCCTGTGGGAAGCAAATGTAGATTGTCTTTGCCTTCAAATACCATATGAAGAAACTTACCCAGCCTGCACCAACTGATCTTGGGGGCCTGTGGAATGATAAAAGCCCAAGTTATCAAAGTATCTGTAAACTGCCTTCTGATTTCTAGCTGGAGCACCTCCCTGAATCTGGACCCTTTGATTTAAGGTAGCTGCTTTCTTTCACCATGTCTCAACAGGCAGGAAAGGGCATGGATTTAATTCCTGTTGGCTCAGTCACATTAGCTCAACATGACTGAAAACCCCTCTTCACCTCCTGAAACACAAAAGTGAATGTGGATTGGAACACTGAAAGCTTCTGCCCTTACAGTAAGTACTGTGTAATATAGAGGTATGTTTCTTTACTGCCAAAAATATTGGTATAAAATGCTTTTCTTGCTGACACTTTTGTTTGGAGAGCCTAAATTATCTGTCTTGGGGAAGGCACTATTTATTGAACTAGAGTGCATGTTTTTAGAGAATTTCCAGGTCTTGTGGTCTAGCCATATCCATTTTGGGCTGATTTCTACTGTTTGTGTTGTGATTTAGGGCTCTGACAAATGAGCTCTAACAAATGATGGTGAGGTGACTGAAGCCGTGACCCACCCAGCTGCTCTTCCTGCTCTGCTGGCAAAGATTACACTCCCTTCAGTGGAGTTGGCAGAATACAACATATGTCCAGGGCAGAGCTGCTCCAAATGGCATTTGAGTTGAAATCTCCAAGGAGGTGGGATTAGACTAAACAGAAGACTGTGAACTAGAGGTACTGAGATGTTGTCCATAATGGTTTGTGCCCACCTAGAACAGCTCTGCTTCTGTGCCTCAAGTCCTAACAGATGCTGCCCCATGTTTCTGTCCCCTTCTTTACACCAGAACTGGCAGTCATCTGGTGCTAATACAAAATCATATAGGGACTTCAAGCCAGCCAAATTTTCTTCTCATTCACCCAGAAGGTGTGGAGGGTACTGAAACACTACCAACTTCTACCAGATTAATCATGATACCTACCTCTCAGATAATGGTAAAAATGTCATTGTGTCTCAGTGCCACTCTAGCCTGTGGTGATAGAGTGGTGTCAAGCAACAGCAGGTAACAGTGTGTTCAACTGCTCATTTGTTTTCCAGCCAAACAATAATCTGGGGCCAGAGCCTTCCCCTGATGCTCCTATATGGCCAACTAGCAAGGCTCTGCTGCTGGGGAAGTCCCTTGTCCTTCAGTGTAACCTCTGTTCTGCTGCAGGGGTCACCTGCCATAGTGGTGGCAGAAATGGAGCTGGCACGAGCAGTTGTCTCTCCTCTCCTGACTCACAGGGTGTCTTGCCCTTGCACCCCGGTGCAGCAACAAGCAGGAACCACAGCAGGAGAGAGTCAGGACTGACTGACCTGAGCACTATTTCCCAGCTAAATTATATGAGAATTTTCCTCTTCCTGGCCCATTGCTAACATGGCAAAAATCAGTGGGAAAATGCCTGGGCCTTAAATATACAATGAGCCTTTCCCCCACCCATTACCACCTAACTGATAAGCTGCTCCAGGCTGTCTTGTTTATGTTTATGAGTGTTTAATACCTCTTAGCTTTTGCGTTTTCCTTGAAGCTGCAGGCAGCTATGTGCTGTAGTGTACTGAATATTCGTACTCTAAGTACAAACAGATGTTTGAAGATCTGCTTTGAAGCAAATCTATGCCCTCTGCATTCTCTCCCAAGACTTCTCAGGAACAGTATGCATCACTGTGTTCAGAGCAAAGCCTTGAAGGGCAGTGAGAGAGGAGACACATAGAAATAGTTAGCAGTGGAACAGGAAAACACAGTCACATATCTATTGCATAAATCCTTCACAACGACACTTTGGACATCAGTATGAATAAAAAAAATTTGCAGGGCCTACAAAGCAGCTTCTGCTGTATGCACATCTTTCAGGCCTGCCTAACCTAAGGACAGACTCACTAGCCAGATCCTTGTTGCCCTCAAGAGCTGTCTCCTGCAGCCTAAATAATTTCCCTGATATCAAAAATCTCAGGGTGAGCAGAAATAGTAAAACCTGAGCAATGCGCACAGATGGCTCTTGCTCACTTCCACTGCTTCTGCCAGCTGCTCCTAGGTATGGAAAAGCTTCAGAAGGCAGACTCAAGTGACATTAAGTAATTTGACTCTCTCTCAAAAACTCAATTTAGAGTCAAAACCTATGAGACACCCCATGATACTTCATGCTACATGCAAAATAATGGGGAAGCTTAAACAACTTCTGCCTCAGGCAGCTCCCAGTTTATGTCAGAACACAAGAGAAAGCCTGAGAGGGAAAGGTAAGATGGGAAGATTGTGTGGTGATTGCTGTGTGGGAGGTTGCAGCCAGGACTCTAAATGACTCAAACCACTGTGATATGGTTTTCATTTTATTTCTTCTTTTCTCACATTTTGAGGGAGAAGAGGGTGTGTCTGGAAGTTCAGATGCTAGCTTGGAACTTGGGTGATCTCCATCCAGGTTTCTGCCTTGCCAGTGTAAGCTGCTCCCATCCTTCTGCCTTTTGCCCCTCATTCTCCAAGGAAGAACATACTTCCATACCCCTGAGGTGTGTGAGATTAATACCTATGAGGAATTCAGTTACAATATGAGAGAGAGTCATATCAGACCCTGAAGTGGTTTGGTCTGCATTACTTTTTCACCATAGGCAATGGGCAGCAAAGGGGATCCTTCTGAGCACTCGGTATAGCTGACTTTCAAATGCAAAGCAATGTTTGACCTGAGCTGCATAGGGAACTGATATTGTGCTGTAAATCTCTCTAATTCACTCTGCAAAATACTTCCTCTTAATTCTGCTTCATTTCATACCTCTCACATTTCTTGCTTAAGCATGAAAACTATTAATATCTTTATCTATGGAATTATTTTTCTTTTGCTAGTAACCACTCTTTTGTCTTGCTTAGTTCCATTTCATCTGATATAGTTCTTCCTCCCTTCTTCCTTCTCCTCATCTATGAGTTCAGGGGATCACAAAAGCACCTAGCTGGGAGCTGCTTGCTGTACCCCTCTTTACCCAGCACCCTTAAAGTGGCCTGAGTGGAGAAAAGAGGTCGTTTTGGGGGGACAGCTGACTGCTGGGCCTTCCCCTGAGAATTACACTGTGTACATCAGTACTACAGTTAACAAATCTTGTCAGAAGTGGTGGTTCCTGCAAGTCATGTACAGCAGTTCTCCTTTAAGCAGCAAAGAAACTGGTGATGTTTTTGTTTGACATCCGCAACCTCAGTGGACAGAAAGTGTGACTCTTGTCTTGTGTTTGCAGCTGAAACCTTATCAAGGACAGAAAAGAAGATGCATCTCTATTTTTTAATCTTCTGCAGGTACAAACAGTGTTTTTCCAGTGTAAATTGAGAGGTGTAAGGCTCTGTGGGAGTGATCTCCTTCTAGGAATTTTTTTCATGTGGCTGTGAGTCGCTCAGCAAGGTAGAATGGGAAAAAGAGGCCCAGACCTCTAGGTAACCGAAAGAGTGAAAGCGCCCAGTGAACGAGTCCTCACATGAAATCTGTTTTTCCAAAAGAAAGGAAACCTTTCCAGGGAGCTGACACCTACTTACAGTGTTTTGTGTTTTGTGTTTTGTTTTTTAGGGAACAGCCAAGTTACACTAGGAAGTATGGCCTGCCCAATCATAGGTGAAAACAAATAAATATTCTTGGGGTTTGCCTTTTGCCTGCTCAGTGCCAGTTTTTCTGTGCCCAGCATGAGTCTTTTAATAAATTCTCTGCAAACATGGAGTCCAGGGAGGCAGCTCCCTGGCCCTGTTGCCTCCGCAGTGGCTGATGAAACACCAAAGAGCTCAGAGAGCCAATGACCCCACATCCCAACAGGTTGGTACTCCATTTTTGACCTTGATAGCTGTTCTCATTGCAGGGTTTCCTGCTCAGTCTTGTCTTTCAAGGAAGGGACTGTGTCCAGTACCCTTTTAGAAAGGGCAGTTTTTAAAATTGTCCTTGTTTGAAACTTTGTTGGGCAGCAGTGAAAACAGAGAGCTGGATGCAGTGTGGTGTGTGCTGTGCTGATGTGATGAGGCTGGGCCATGAGTGCAGCAAGTTTTGCTCATTTCTGCACTGTATGGTGATAAGGTGCTGTGTAAAGTATTTTTCCTTTACCCTGGAGCTTCCTCCCAGGACCCTGCCAGTAACTTGATCCTGCTTTGAAAAACCATCATGCAGACATGACATGGAACTGTGGTCCTAATGACCTATTTTATTTAAACATCAAATGACACTTTCTCAAGAGAAAGTTCTTTAGTTCCAGTGTTTTCCTAAGATAATTATACCAAGGCAGCCTATTACCCTCCCCTATAGTTTCATTTATTGCTCACTTTGTCTAAACTCCTGCATGCCATTGCACTGCATTATTTTGTCATGTTCCACCCCATCATTTCAAAATAGCTTCCCTGTTTGTTTAAAAGTACAGCAAAAGCTTTAAAGACTTTTGGAAAGGAAAGTGATGCCATATACTTTGTGTAATGATGTACAGCCTGCTGGTTCAATTTCACTGCCTTGTAGCACCAAATTATGAAACTCTTTGCTTCTTCATCTCCCGTCTTCTGAGCTAGCAAGAGATAAACAGGAAAAAGGGGAGACACCTTCTGTTTGATACTGTCTGACTCTCAAGTCAGTTTGGGCTCTGATATTAATAACTTCCTGTTTTGCTGTAAGTCTTCTGATAAGTGAAAAGCCTCCATGCGCGTTGAATTTTCAGCCTGAACTTAGACAACTACATGACTAGTGTATTCCCAGTTCTGGGCTACAAATTCCAGTTTGCTCCTTACCTCCAGGCCAGAATTTTAGAGCTGGAATTGAAATCACTGAAAATCAGATGCCTAAATGCACAGTTAGTTGCCAAAATACAAATGACCTGACAGCCAAACACTTGCTGACCCTGTAAGTGTCTTGGGACTTGAAAGGGCAGAATCTACACAAATCAGACTAATTTTATGTAGGAACTCAAATAAGGATCCTAATTTGAAATGTTGGACTAGTGTTGATTGCTCAGGATGTGCTCAGAAGCTAGAAACAGAAAAGAGGATCTGCAAAATAATGTGGAGAGAGGTGCATTTGTGTAATATCACTTGTGCAAGATGCTTGTGAAATGTAGTATGTGTTGCATTGCATATTTTTTCACACATGCTTAAAATAGTAAGATTTTCTTTTCCAGCTATCGATAGTGGGTTGACTTTGGCTGGGTGCCAGGTGCCCACTAAGCTGGCCTATCACTCCCTTTGCCAGTGAGACAGGGGGGAGAATAAGATGGAGAACAACCAGTAAGTGAGATAAGGCAGTTTTATTACAGTGAAAGGAAATAAGTAAGCAAGAATCTGTGCACACATAAGCAAAGGGAAAAGTCAGTTTCTACTTCCCATTAGCAAGAGATGTTCGGACACTTCCTGAAGTGCTTCAGCATGTGTAATGCTTCCTCCACGAGGCAGACACTGAAGAATCATGAATGCCCCCCACTTCCTCCTCTTTCCCTTCCTTAGCTTTATATATCTGAGCTGACCTCATATGGTGTGGAATATCCCTTTGGCTAATTTGGGTCAGCTGGCCTGGCTGTGTTCCCTCCCAGAATCTTGCCTGCTCTCATCCCTTACTAATCAGCGGTATGGGCCTGCAACTTTCCTTGTCCATCTTTTTGTCACTACTGGGGCAATTACTGTGGTTGGTGTGGTTTGAGACCCTGCTCAGCCATAGTGTCCTCAGACACTGTTTGCGTTCCTGCCTAAACTACAGTCCCCTGAGAGTATTGAACAGAGGCTTTGTAGGCCCAGGCCAGCCCCCAGTACAGGGTGAGAAGCTGCTCACATTCCAGGGAGTAAACAAGGCTCCCTTCTATCAGCTCACAGGCCAGTTTGTTGGGGTTGTTTACCACTTCAGGAGTAAAGTCCCAGGCAATGGGAGGTGATAACCGCCCTAGGAACCTGCCCAAATCCCTCAACACACCTTTCCGCTCCTGAACTGGATGCCTCAGGGCAGATTTTAATAGCTCCTCACCTAAAGGTTGTTTTCTCTTGCACCACGATGACAACAAATTCCATAAATTCCATAGCGTAACAATGGTCTTGGCTAATACTATTAACAGTATCAGACAGCTTATATAAGGATTGGCAATGACTGTGGAAGTCTGCAGTAAAAAAATCATCCACATTCAACATACAACCTTCACTTAGAACAACAAAAGCAAGAGAGAAAAGGAAAAGAAGAAAAAGAAAAAGAAAAAGAAAAAGAAAAAGAAAAAGAAAAAGAAAAAGAAAAAGAAAAAAGAAAAAGAAAAAAGAAAAAGTTACCCACATCAGATCCAAAAATAACATCATCACAATACAGAACAAAAGTGGACAAACTACACAAAATCCATCCCTAGACCCTTCACTGCAATTACGATGCAAATTCCCCACTGTCATTCTACTCGATAACACGATTTGATACTTGTTTTGCCCAATATTTCTCCCAATTAATATCCTTATCTCAAAATCCTCATGACTGCCCACATTCTCCACTAAAACTGTCATTGTCTGACACACTGGCCAAAGACCAGGCACCCAAGAAAGCCGCTCCCTCATCCTCCCCTGCCACAGCTGGGCAGAAGAGGGAAAAATTTAATGAAGGCTTCATGAGCTGAGATAAGGACCAGGAGAAAACATTCCAAGGGCAAAACAGACTCAGCTTGGAAGTATGAAGTGAATTTATTACTAACAAAGTCAGAGGAGGATAATGAGAAACAAAATAAGCCCTTAAAACACCTTTTCCCCAACCCCCTTCCTCCTTCCCACCGACAGCGCAGGGAGACAGGGCGTGGGAGTTTGGTCAGTTCATCACCCGAGGTTTTCTTCCACTGCTCAGGGAAAGGAGTCCTTCCCCTGCTGCACCGTGGGGGTCCCTCCCACGGGAGACAGTTCTCCACAAACTTCTCCAGTGTGTTTCCAATCTCAAGAGCAGCAGTTCTCCCAGAACTTCTGCAACATGAGCCCGTCCTACAGNAAAAAGAAAAAAGAAAAAGAAAAAAGAAAAAGTTACCCACATCAGATCCAAAAATAACATCATCACAATACAGAACAAAAGTGGACAAACTACACAAAATCCATCCCTAGACCCTTCACTGCAATTACGATGCAAATTCCCCACTGTCATTCTACTCGATAACACGATTTGATACTTGTTTTGCCCAATATTTCTCCCAATTAATATCCTTATCTCAAAATCCTCATGACTGCCCACATTCTCCACTAAAACTGTCATTGTCTGACACACTGGCCAAAGACCAGGCACCCAAGAAAGCCGCTCCCTCATCCTCCCCTGCCACAGCTGGGCAGAAGAGGGAAAAATTTAATGAAGGCTTCATGAGCTGAGATAAGGACCAGGAGAAAACATTCCAAGGGCAAAACAGACTCAACTTGGAAGTATGAAGTGAATTTATTACTAACAAAGTCAGAGGAGGATAATGAGAAACAAAATAAGCCCTTAAAACACCTTTTCCCCAACCCCCTTCCTCCTTCCCACCGACAGCGCAGGGAGACAGGGCGTGGGAGTTTGGTCAGTTCATCACCCGAGGTTTTCTTCCACTGCTCAGGGAAAGGAGTCCTTCCCCTGCTGCACCGTGGGGATCCCTCCCACGGGAGACAGTTCTCCACAAACTTCTCCAGTGTGTTTCCAATCTCAAGAGCAGCAGTTCTCCCAGAACTTCTGCAACATGAGCCCGTCCTACAGGCAAACAGTCCTCCCAAAACTGCCATGACATGGGTCACTCTTCCACAGGGTGCAGTCCTCCAAAGACAGGCTGCTCCAGCCTGGAAGCATGGCCTCTCTCTCCACTGGGTCTCCCACTGGGTCACAGCCTCCTCCAGGCATCCACCTGCTCCAGCATGGGCACCTCCCCCAAGGGCTGCAGGTGGATCTCTGCATCCCCCGTGGATCCCCATGGGCTGCAGGGGCACAGCTGCCTCACCGTGGTCTGCACCACAGTCTGCAGAGGAATCTCGGCTCCAATGCCTGGAGCACCTCCTGCCCCTCCTTCTCCGCTGACCTTGGTGTCTTCATGTTGTTTCCCTCACATTTCTCACCTCGTCTTCCTCTCTAGCTGGAATTAACACTGTGTACACACCTCACTTAATTTTGATTTTCTGCTTAAATATGTTATCACTGGGGCGTTCCCNTGTTATCACAGAGCTGTTACCAGCCCCTCTCATTGGCCCAGGCTCGGCCAGCATCATGTCCATCTTCAGAGCCATCAGGGATTGGCTCTGCTGGACACGGTGGAAGCTTCCAGCAACTTCTCACAAGAGCCACCTCTGTGGACCCCATGCTACCAAAAACTAGGCCATGCAAAACTAACACACTATGAGTTACCCAAATAACTTTCCTTGTGAATTGAACTACTTCCTGTGGATAATACAATGTTTTGCTACCTGCTGCAGAGGTAGAGTCCCCCTGAATGCCTAATGCCTGTGCACTGCTGCTCTGCATGACTGCGAACTGTCTTCTGATCACAGTGTGAAACAGGAAAGTTTGGACTTAGAAGTTCTATGAGATTTACAAATCATAACAGCTAATCAAGATTTAAAACAGCTCTGGATTGAAAAGGCTAGCAAGTGGTCCAGCTGTGAGTTAATTCATTAGTTGCAGTAAATATCACTGGAAGAGCTTGTCAAAAGGGAATGTGAAGCAGCTGAAAAGAATCATCCTTAAAGTGAATGTCAGAGGCTTTCGCAGCTGTCATCCAGTGGACTGGAGACTCTGGGCATTGGAGAGAAAATGAGGGTGAAAGACATAAAAATTTGAGTAGAGAGGATAAAGTACCACTTCCCACTGAGTGATTATAAAGGAAGCAATCTCACCACTACAGGGACCTAATTAGAGACTGAATCTCACAACCATCTAACGTCTCCTCCAGGACTCTGAGAAACCCAAACCAGCAAACGCAGCCCGCTCAGAGCAGCAGCAGCAGGCTCTGCTGCTTCAGTGACACGATGGAATATCACGTTTATGTAGCTGGGGGCATTTCCAGTGTTCTTGTGTCCTGCTCAGCACTCACTTAGGTCCAGAGGAGCCATGTCATTTTCTTGCCTGCCAGCACAGCATTGTCCTGGTCCTACAGAAGGCAACAATGGGCTTCCACTGCCTCATACCTGAGCATCCCAGAGAAAAGGCATGAGGATCTTTTTCCCCAGGCAAACATAAGAGTTAATTGTCAACATTAACAAGACAGAATTTCATATTTCCATGACTGATCTGATAAATCACTACTTTTCTTGCTCTCCTAAATGTGCAGATTGACATGAGTCCTCAGGCCTCCCTGGAGGAACGAGTGTTGTCAGTCAGGGGTTGCACATATGGTTCACTCAAACTTAGTGCAGGGCTCATCTCCATCTCACTCCAGCTATTGCCCGTCTGAGACACTGTCACCCTTCTCCCCATCTTTGTGGAAATGTGGAAATACTGGCTTTAGTTTGAAGCTAATCTTTGGCAGCCATGTCCACTCCTGCTCTAGCCGTCTCTCCTACCTCTGGGTTGCAGTGCATCATCTCATCATTGGTGTGCCAAGCAGGGAATTCCCCGAGTTGGGTCTTTTCTTCTTCTGGTGATTTTTTCTAAGCAGCAACAAGTTTTTGCTGGCTTTTATTTATGACTGGTTCATTCTGGGCGCTGGTCTTCTGCACTTCCCTCCTGCTGCTAGGAAGGGCTGTGCCAGCAGAAGCCATGCTCTGGGGTGGGTGAGCAGCAGTGTCAGCAGGAAGGAATTACTGTACCTGGTATTGCCATGAAAGGCACTTTTAATGTAGCCCTGTCCCCACAGAGTGATTCTGTGCAAGTGAGGCTTCAGGGACTGCAGGGATATCTTCCAGTATCACTACTACTAGCAGTGACATTTTTCTGCAGCAGGATTTTCCAGGCATAGGGAAGGTCTGTGCCTTCTGAGACAGCTCAGGGAAGAGAGGGGATAACTGGATGCACAGATGCATCATGTTTGGGGGGCAGTGGTTTATGGATCTCCTCTGAAGCTGGGAGAGGGTAGGTGACCTACCCAGAGAGAGCTCAGCTCACATCTGACAAGGACATTTTCATAGCCAAAATAAACAGATGCCTTTTGTTTTGTTCCAGGGAGAGCAAATTACTAGCCTGAGACCAGGCTAGTCTGTATCTTTACCATATGAAACAAGCCTAAACCGCTTCATTTGAGGTTGTTATTTATTTGGGTCAATATGAAACATTTCTAGCATTTATTTTCCATTTTTTGGCCATCACACGCTGCTGTCTTCACTCCTACGTATATGTTTTCTTCTCTAACATTTCAGATCTCCTCTCCTGTAATATTTTAAATCCTTATTTGACTGATGCTGCAGATGGAGAGTATTAGTTACCTTCCATGACCATTCTGGCCACAACTACTTCCTTTGCTTGACAAGGTGATTACTTTGTCAAGATGAATGTTCAGTCTATCTGAAGTATATCTGTGTGTCTTGTGTAAAATTGCAGTTGCAAGGCTGGTTTCTTGCTGGACATGCAATTTCTCCAAACAGAGAATATCTTTGAGGAGATATTTCTCCCCCCATTTTCCTCCTGAGAGTGATGTTTCTTTAGTTTATACCAATAAGATTTAGGTGGCTGTATCTCTAAATTTGACAAGCTAGTGGATGGTAAGAAAACCCAACAGATGAAATTCCATTGATAAAGAAAACTCTCATCCTAGCAACTACCCAGAACAGTCCACATGTAGAGATTAGGATTAATAACAGCTGCACCAAGTCTGCCAAAGCTGCTGGGGATGTGACCAACAGACACCTCCATGGAGCCAAAGAACCACTGCAGTGCCTGCTCCCTGCTGCCCTTCATCAACACATTTGGGAGAGCAGCCTCTCAAGAGAGCCATGGGGCTGATGGGCTCTCCAAAGTAGCAGTTACAGGTGGAAGATATCAGACAGGAGGCTTTGTGAAAGCTTTGCAAAAAAATGGCTTAACACTGCATAGACTTATTAAGTAGGAAGAAGAAAGAAACTTCATGTCCATTGTCACTGGGGTTGGTGTCTCAGAATGCCACTGACACGGGAGTCCATAGCCCCACTTCACACAGCCAGTGCACAGTGCAGGATCCAGGTGTGTCTCTTCTTGCCAAAATGGCTGCAGGCAGAACCAAACTTTGCCATACACAAGCCACCCAGGCCTCCAGAGACCTTAAAATGGTCATACCGTGCATGATCCCTGAAAGAGGCCAGGGAGCAATTGCAGCAGGGAAGCTGTAGCATCAGCAGTGCCTTCAGATTGTCCATTGGATATAGTTGAGACAAAATAGCAAGACTCAAGTAAAGGAAATGCATTTCTTAGCAGTTCCTGAGTGAGAACAGGTTGTGTTATTTGTGAGCTGCAAGCCAGGTCAAGTGGGCTGGATCTTCCACAGAGAAATTGCTGCCTCTGGCCCAAAAATATCATTGTAAGAAGGTAAGAAAAACATCCAGATTTCTCCTAATTTTTTCTAGACGGTATGTTATAAGCAACTGGCAGTAAGACCCCTATAGATATTAAGAATTCAGGAAACACTACTAAGCAATATAAAGAACAGAAAGCACTGTGTATTTTCTGAGAAGATTGGGAAAAATTCCTGTGCCACTGAATGCTTTGGGAGGATAAGTCCTAATAGCTACAGTAGCCAAATGTTACCTGAGACCAGAGTGTGAACAGTTCTTTTGTAATATTATTTGGCAAATGTTTCAACATCTTGAGCTCATTGCAGAACAGAAAAGAAAAAGTTGGCCAGTGTTATTTTCTGGTGGTACAGGAACATTAATTTCTCTAACCCTGTGTGGTGGTATCTGACCATTTTGGGTATCTGAGGGGCAGGTCAGAGGAAAGCAATGTGTAGATGTGGTTTTCAAAGGCATCTATTTCAAGTGACTGTGAACCTCATTTACTGTTAGGAATAAATTTTTTCCTGGCATATTGTAACAGAAATAGTAAAATAAACAGAAGCATGGTATACTTTGTAAGATGAGGCAAGCATTTGTAAGAGGCACCTTTGCAAGATGAGCCTCAGGGCTACACTGCCCACAGGCAAACCAGCTCTGGGTGCCATGTGAGCACTGACGGCAAATGCTGGGCTGCTCTTCTCCCTGGCAGATGCTGTCCTGGAGCTTCTCTCCTCACAGGAAAAAGGAGAAAAAGCACCTTTTACCATCCAAGTGTATGACATTCCTGTTCCCCCTGGGTGGAAAGAAAAGGAAGCTCTTCTCCCCCTCTGCCTGTGAGGGAAGCATTGACTATTGGTGTGATGGGCAAGCAGTTGTCTCAGGGCAAACTTTGTTCTCCACAGGGACTGGCACCCCACCCATTCCCTGCCCTGTAACAGTATGCTGGGATGCCCTGGCCTGCCCTTCCCAGGCTCCCCCTTTATTCTGTAGCTCCGAGCTCTGCCACTTTTTGTCCTTGCAAAGTCAGAGGTGGGAGGGCAAGCTCCCAGCAGCTCCTGAGCAGCAGAGGCTCTCCATCCGGGGTATCTCCTTGTAGGAGATGAAGAAGGCATCTCTGCTGTCGGGGCTGCAGGCAGGAGCAGTCACCTGCCTCCCTCTGCAGCCGGCAGCACTCTGGCTTTTCCCGTCGTTTATTGTCTGACGTCTGTTTTCGTGTGTTTCCCTCCAGGCTGGGAGCCAGGAGGGCTGGCGTTGGGACACCTCCTCCTGGTGGGCTGCCAAGGACGGTGGCAGTGTCCTCCCGCCCAGGGCGGTGGCCCCGGCCCCGGGCACTCGGCATCTGTCCCCGCTGCCTGACCCTCCCCTCGAGACCTACTTCTGCTGGGAGAGACAAGGTAACCTCGCCACTGAAAATAGCTGGGACGGCGGCCAGCGGAGATTAATGGCATCATTAACGTCCCCAGTTTATTTATAGGCTTAAAAATGCCTTGGACCTGCAAACTGAGCACGGTTGCTCCGTGTAAGGCAGGGACTCACAGGTCTTCTGCTTCTGGCTTTCCCCTTCCTGCTATTTCACTCTGATTGCTGGAACTGTAAAACCTTCGGAGCAGGCATTGTTTCTCATTGTGAAGCTACTTTGTAAATCTTCCTAACTGGAGGATACACACAGATACTTTTATTCTTACAAATGTATTTGTCTGGTCTCCTTCCTCTACCAGCTTTTTCTGTGCACATTGTGTCCTGTGGCCCTCTTAGAGAAAATTCTCTTTTTGATGAATTCCTGAGGCAAAGGCTGAGCAGCCATCACAGTAATTAGTGATTTCCCACCTTGGGTTTTAAACTGTGAGCTCCGTGGGAGGAAGACTGAGATTATCATAGCTCCACCTACATCATGTTTTGCTCTAGTGAGACATGCAGACGCAATTAGTGATCGTGGAGGTCTTCCAACAAAAGCCAATAGAGTTATCCCAGCTCCCAGGTCCTCCAGGAACCTCATGGGACTGGTGAGAAAAGAGAAAAACACCCCAAGTTTGTTGGCCGCAGAAGAGGAGTTTTTGGCTCGTAACCTGTGGCCACACTGCCTGTTTCCCAGTGGTCAGTGAAAGGTAAGTGAGAAAGGAGACTTGTTGTCAGCAAGCACAAATCCAAGGGATAGGCTGTGTGACTGGGAGATAGATGGCTCCATGGGTAGGAGAAAAAAGTCAAAATGCCTGTCCTCACACCCAGAACCATGGATCACCAGTGTGGCAGCTCATGGAAGTGAGGTCGTTTCAGAGGGCAGCCACCCTTCACTTCACTGTTGCTTTTTTGCTGTATCAATCTGAGGTAAACTCCTGTGTCAGTTTCTCCTTGGCCCTAATCTTCTAGGGATGAAATAAAGAACCAGCAGAGAGCCACACAAACCATTGTTGTCTTTTTTTTCCCCTCTAGGCAGTGAGAATACTTCAGGGCAGAGTGAAGGAGGCCAGAATGGTAGAGGGAGGGTTTCTCAGCCATGGCCACTACAGGCGAAGCCACAACCCTGGGATGCCCTCACCCTGCCAACATCTGGTGGGTTTGAGGTATCCTGGGGCCTTGTTTTCCCTTTCCTCTCTTTCCCACTTGGGTTCTTGGCTCCAGATCTCCTCCATCCCATCTTGGCCAGGCCCCAGCTCTCCTGGGATGAGGCTGTGATGGGGATGGGAATGCCTGCTCACATCTCACTTTCCACGTCTTTTAAATGGGACCATGACACTCAACCAGCTTTATATGGAAGTGTTCCAGGCCAGGTTGGACGGGGCACTGAGCAACCTGGTGTGGTGGAAGGTGTTCCTGCCCATGGCAGGGGAGTTACAACTGTATGATCTTTAAGGCCCCTCCCCACTCAAACCGTTCTGTGGCTTTCTATAGTCCTTTGGAGGACAAAAGCATACATGCAATTGTTCAGCCATCCAAAGATCATAACTGGGAGAATATTTCCATGCCTGATATACATGAGATCCTGTATAATTTTAAAGGCTTCAAGGAAAAGGCAAGTCATATGCAACACCTGAGACAAAGGCAGGAAGGGGGAGAGAGTCATCTTTAACTGTACTCTATTTATTCTAGGAAAGAGACACATTTTATATAGTTGTGTCTCATCTAAATTCCTGATCATCTAACTATAAAAGTCAGTGCAATTTTCTCACTAGGCAGATGTCAGACTAGGGGAGTGAGTCTTGTCACAAAAGAGACCATCTGCATCTCAAACTGATTACCTGTTTTGAAAAGTGAATATAAAAAGTAGATTTTTTTTTCTTTAACAAGATGGCTAAACTTCATTTCAGGTCTGGGACACCTATCTCCTGAATGCTGGTGCTGCCCAGCTTCTGTGACATTACTCACCCCTGATACAGAAAGCAAGAGCTGGGGTTTTTTTCCTGTTTCACTGGGCTACACCCAGTTGTAACCATATTTAACCTTCCTTTTTCTAGCTGCCAACACTGGGTGGCACTAAGTAACTCCTGACATTTTACAAAATTGACTCTAAAAACTTGAATCACACTGACTTAGCTCCACTCTGTCCTGACAGCAAATGGTTTAGTTTGAGAAACTTTCGATCATATGGTTGTTGCACAGAAACATCTGACTTGCATGGCATGTTTCATACTTCCCTGGTTTGTTAGGTTGTTAAAACTCTCCTGAAACTCTGGCCTTACAGTCTGGTGAAGGTTCAATGTGCTGTTGGACTTGAAAGCCAAATTTCCTGTACTAAGTTGAGGATTTATCGAATACTTGAATATATACACCTGAGTATCCAATCTGTGCTTTATGCCAGAGGTTTAAATAAGTCTCACTGAAAGACTGAGGGTGGAAGGCACCTCTGGAGATCACCTAGGCCAAGTCCTCTACTAGAGCAAGGTCAGCCAAAGCAGGGTTAACCAGGTGGTCCCCAAAGGGTTCCAGGAACCTGTTGCCAGCCCCAGAGTTTCCTTGTTGATCTCTAAGCAGAGCCTGGACACTGGCATGTCTGCTGGCCACCACTGCCAGCTGCACACTGAAAGTTCTGCTAAAATAAATCAGCTTTAAAAGAAGCACCCCCACAAACATGTGGCTGTCACCCCCACTGGCTGTGCTCGCCCTACAGGTGCCCCAGGCACCCTTTAACCAGCCTGTAATGGCTGCAGTGGGCTCTGGGAGATGCTGGTGCGTGTGATGATGGAGGTGGCAAAAAATCAGGGCCAAGTGGTTTGTCCTCAGAGGACACCCCAGGTCTATGAGCAGCCTGGTCTAGTGGATGGCATCCATGCCCATGAGAGGGGGTTGGAACTAAATAATCTTTAAGGTCCCTCCCAACTCAAGCCATTCTGTGATGCTGGGACTTGTGGCCACTCTCAGCTATGCCACCTGTGGAGCCCTACTGCCGTGTCCTGGTAACAAGCATTGACATTGCTGTGAATGTAGCTGTGCCTAGGGAGGTGTTTAAAATGTAACAGACAGCAGATGGCACAACCTGGTGGGATCATAAAGATTTGTGTCCTGAAAGAAGGACATAGAAACACCAGTGGTGGTAGCTAAAAATCCTCAGTACGGAAATTAAGTAAGCAAGTTTTGACATGGCCATTCTGACAGCAGTGGGAGAGGCGCAGCTGAGGAAGAAGCTGCCCTGAGTGAGAGATGGTAACTGCTGAAGATCCTTAATGTCTCCAAGCAGAAGAGCAGGCAGAGGGTGAGACCATCTGGTGGCTACATTAGAGCCAGGGCAGTGATGATCATACATGAACAGTATCTGCAGTATCCCTTCCCTCTCCTGTAGCAGTGAGAAAGGGGTACAAGTAGAGCCAATGATTTCCAAAAAACAGCTTACTCCGAGAAAAGCATAGTTTCTGGTTGGCCAAAGCTATCTGCCAACTGGTGTGCAATCATTCATCAGAATTAGCCCCAAAAATTAGAAACATCAAAATGAGTTGTTTTGTTGGTGTGGTGTTTTTTTTGTTTTTTTTTTTTTTTACTTTTTCTTGAAGCTGATTTCAAAAGGAAACCTCAGCTGGAGTGAGGATTTACCATGCTGTATCTTCAGAGTGTGGCCAAACCACAGGACAGCCTGCAACAGGGCTCTCCTAATCCTCTTGCTCGGGGTATAATTATTTACACTGTTTGTTGGACCAGACAGAGCAGGAATATCTGCAGGACTAAACTGTCTGCCCCAAAGAGTGGGCCTGGGATCTGGAAGGCAGTGGATGAGAGCAGCTGTTTCAGAGCAGCGTTGGCTGCGCAGGGCCAGCCAGCAAAAAGGAGGATGGCTTTGACAGCACAGAACGGTACTTGACTCCAGCTTAGCTTGGCCCTGTGTGTTGTGCCTATGGACCTAAGAGCAAACCAGTGTTTTTGTAATTTTGGTGTTTTTTTAACCCAGCATAAAATGCCCAGGATAATGAAGATGATGCTCTAGCTCACTAGTGCTAGAATTCCATAGGGTGTGTAGCATGCCCTGGACTGAGGCATGACAGCATCCAGGAGAGCTGGAGGATGGAAAGGCTGATGGGACCATGTTGGACAAATATCATGAGGGAAATGAGACAGAGCTTGTTCATGTGGCTCTTGAAAGCTGTCCCAGGAGTATCTGTGCCCAGAGCAGCACTGCTTGGTGGCCAGAGGGAGCTGCTTGTCCTGGCCCCAAGAACAGCATAGATGTAGGAAACAAAGTCTCCTTGAGAATCTCCCTTTCCATTCTTGTGAGGGTGTGGGGGTTGACCTGTATCATGCATGACTGCCAAACAGAGAAACAGCTATTGGAAGATCTGCCTTGTCAAATAGACAAAGGTCCAGAGAGGCAGAAGCTCTTTGGAAAGAGGCCTTGGCTTTGCAGGGATCATGAGGATTTGGGCAGAATTCAGGCAGAGGATAAACTCCACTATCCAAGAGGATAACTTAAGGAAAGGGAGTTGCACAGGATTTTTCCTCTGCTGTAGGAACCTTTACTGTAATTCAGCTCATGTTGATTAACCCTGGATGCTGGATTCTTAAAAAGTGATTAGTGAGATCACCCTGGAAATAGAAACAGATGTGCCATCTGTTACGCAGTGTATGGGGCTTAGAGGGAGGTTTTGCTGAAGCACAGTTGATCCCAACACTGAAATGAGACTTCACTCCTGTCACCTTTAACTCCCCAGAAGCCAAACACCCCTGTGAACAGACAAAGTGAACTGGTGGGATTTGCTGTCAGTGGCCTGGTGCTGTATTTCTGGCAAGTGACTGGGTTGAGACATGAGCTCAGGTGGCACCTCAGCCTTCAGGGGAAGACCAGTGCCAGAGACACTTTCCAAACACCTGAAGTCCCAGAGCGGGAAGTCTGGGCTTCAGTCTGAACTTGTGCTGGTGCTGCCTCAGAGCATGTTTTCCCTCAGTGAAATGTAAACTAGAGGTGGGTTTTTTTCGGTCCTTCTGCAGAGCTGTATCCCTGCCCCAAAATGCTCTCCCTTCATCCTGTAGTGACTCGCTGAAGGTCTCAAGGATTATCAGAAGCACTAAGCAGCTCTCAGACAGCAATTGCAATTATGCTTCTACAGCTGTGATTGTCCACAGCCATGCTTTCTGTCTTCCTCCAGAGCAACAGAGGATTTTAAGGAATGGTGCAAGGCTGAAGAAGGCAATACATCCATATGTTCTTTCCTAAATCTAAACTGGCTTCCTTCTGGCTGCCATAACCTCTGGAGAGCAAAGTGCACATTTGTGCTGTTCATAGCACTGCTGCCTGATAACCAATATCTGCTCTAACAGGGGTATCATCTCTGCACCTGGGGAGAATGGGAACACCTTCCCTTTGATCTGCAGGGCACCTCTCAGCACAGCTGCACAGCCAGCTAGAAAGCTGTCAGGATTCTTATTTTCTGCTTCCTTTTTCTCAGACTAAATCTCAAGTTTTACACTCAAAAAGAGCCTCTGGCAGGCCTCCATGTAAAAATATAACAATATAACTACTGTTTATTATTCATAGAGGAGCAGAGAAGAGCCATAGCTTTATGACCATGTAATAAAACGGGTCACTGCTCCCTGTGTGCTTTGAAGCCCATTACATGATCCAGTGGAGGTAGAAAATGGGACTCCAGGCATGTAAAAGGGATTACTATAGTGGATCCCTTTGCAAAGACCAGACTTAAATACACAACATACCTACAAAGCACAGGTACAGCTCTACAGGAAAAGGAGCCCAGCATCCGGCTGCCTCCCTCAGACAGAGGTGTTACAGGGGAAGATGAGCACTGCTCCATCAACATCTTTGGGGATCTGCTGAATGCGGAGCCTGCTGGCATTGCACTGGTCTTACCTGGGTAAAGCCAGTTGCTCCTTAAAATAAATTATTTAACTGCCCTCCTGTTGCTCCTCTTGCCCCACCTCTATCCACTATTACCTGCCCTTGTCCCTGGAGTCTCCACTGGAACCAAGGTGGGGCAGGTGATATGCCACAAGGAGGAGGGTGACCAGATGGATTCAGCACGCAGTTGTTCTTTACATTTCAAGAATGTCATCCCAACCCCTACCCATACCACCAGCTCCAGCATTTCATGGCCATCCCCATGGCTTGTTCCCCAGGATGCTGGGAGGAGCTCCGTTTGGAATTTAGGAGGGTAGAGGGGAGAGCCTGGAGAAGGTAACTCACCTCCTCGAGGCCAGGGCACATCTAGGGGCAGGTAGAGACTTCAAGAGGTAGCAGTGGCAGCAACCCTCCACCTCCCATCCCAAATGGAGCTGCCCCCCAGCAAGCCCAGCTGTCCTCAAGGGTGACACTGCTCTTCTGGGCTCTCACTTGTTCATGCAGGGCTGATCCAAAAGAGATGTTGGCAGAAGATGTTACAGACCTTTCAAAATTTCTTCATACTCTGGCACTTCCTCTTCTCCATCCTCAGACAGGAATTGCACAGGTCTGGACCTCATTCCCTAGCCCTGGAGCCCTGGCAAGCAGAAGCTGATGTCCAGCAGCAAGTCCTTCCAATTATTCCTTCTTAAAACACTTTCACAAATAGTTAACACTACAAAGTGCCCTCCCTGAGAACCATGTGTCATGCACAAGGATCACACACCCACTGCCCAGGGAGAGGATGGGGTTCAGACGACTCCTGGAAGCCCCAATGGGTTAGGGGAGAAGGGGTGTTATCAGGAAGGGCAGAGGTTATCCTTGGGGGGAAAAGTCACATAATATAAATTTTCGTCCCTCTAAATTCCTCATAGGTAAGCCATGGGAAAAAAAAAAAGACATCATTACCCTTTATTTCCATGGAACCTTAATCAGAAAAATGGAAAGCTTGTGTAAAACATAGGAAGAAGGATGAGGGGAGGTTTACAAAAGGTGTCTGAAAACTCTGAGTGCACCTGCCTGGCTGTGTTAGCACTGCTGGACCCTGTGCCTTGGAGCTCAGCAATGCTCAGGGGACAAGGCAGTGCACCTATGGGGGTGTTTTCTCCAGTCAGCATTCACACAGCTGGAGCAAGGACACAGCAGAAAGTGCTGGTGGTCTTGAATGCTTTGTTTGAGCAGCTGAAAGGAGAGATGTTTTCTGCCACGGTTTATTGGAAAAGCAGTGCAGTGTGGCTGCCAACACAGCCACAAGGTCCCCACGTGGTGATGAAGATCTGCACCCAAGGGTGTGCTGGAGCACAGTCTGACATGGCAGCCCAGCCTCCTCTGGGATAGAAACCACTCGGTGCTGGACCTACAACCACCCACAACAACCCTGACACTGCCCCTTGGGCCTGCCTGCCCAAATAACTCAGCACGAACTCCCCCCTCCACACACCCAAGCACAACCACACATTTTTCCCAAGTGTTTAGCAAATGTAACCTCTGTGTTTTATACCTTTCACTCATTGATCAAGCTGATGTGTTTCTCTTTTGGACAAATAGTCATTACATCTGAAAGTTTATGGCTTGGCTTTGAAGTTAATGTTCTCTGAGATGAAGGAGAAAGTTCACACTTCTTCTATTGCTTCCAGCCCTTCTGGCTGCAGACCAGATAAGAGAGTGATGCCTTCAATTTACAAGTGATGACTATTTTTGCAGACAGAAAAGCCAAAAGACTTCTTAATGTAATAATGGCTTGGATATTGCTTTAGTGCTCAGCAAAATGCCACAAAAGGAGGGAAGTGAGTCCAGGAAACGTATGGATGCCTCAGACTGGTTATTTCTCTATTTACTTTCTCAGTTTCTGAGGCTGTGTTTCCCTTCCTCCACTTTTTTTGCTGTTGCAGCCACTCTGACTTGGGTTGTCCACAAGCTGTCATTTTCTGCCAGCAACTTTCCTGGGGGGAAGAACAGCCTTCACAGCCAAAAGGTTTTCTCCTGCTTAACATTAAGAGGTCCCTCCCTCTAATTCTCCTTGAATAGGTAAAGAAAATGCAGTTTTACAGCACACTCCACTAACAGCCAAGACTGAGTGATTAAGTTGAAGGGTGTTAAGGCATCCAGTTCCTTCACACTCATTTGGAAATTGCAGCCTTGGTGTGACCTTTTCAAGCCTCCCACTTACCCTCCTTCCTACTGCAGCATCAGCTCCTCCAGCCTTCACTGAGAGAAAGGTTTTAGGAGCTTTTAGGGGCAACCTGCACAGAATGCTTGGAGCCAGACTGTCACTGCCTGCAAGCTCCAGGGGGAGTAAACAAGGCTGAAAGGACTTTGGAGAAGAATGGGATTTTCCAGAGCTCCATCAAGCCAGCTTTGGGAAGTCTCCAAAGATGGCAGAGCCACCACCTGAGTAGAGGTGCCTGTGCTTGCCCATATCCTGCTCACGTGCCTACCATATCCCTCTAGGCCTCTTCACTCAGAAGTGGCTTTTCCATTTGCCCCCGCCAGTCATAGGACTGGACAAAAACAAGAGATGCCAGGAAGACCTATGTGTACTCCTCAGCTGGGGTTATCTGAGCCCATGCTAGGGAGATGTGAAACATAGTTCAGACAGGAACTCCTGCAGGGCGTGCACAGTATTGCCAGCATTTTGATACTGCTAATGAGTAGATGCTTTTATAAATAAAATACCTTCTGATATGTGACTTACAAAACATCAAGATTTTCAGTAATTCAGGACTGAATTACACCCTGCTGTAGCATGTAGGGGGAAGGATTAGGGCACTGCAGCTCACAGCTGGGCAGCTAAACCCACTTCTCCTGTTCAATTGTCTGCCTTCGATCTGTTCCTCTTAAATATTCAGCTGAAATTCAGCTGAAAGGCATCAGCCTTGTTCAGATCAGTAAGGTACCATGGGATGAATGCTTGTGCTCTTTGTAAAGTGAAATTTAGCACCTGACTGGAAGGACTACAAGCCACCTGGCAAATATCAGATTCCTCCCTATTGCTGGGTCAAGTGCTGCTGAGAACTGGCAGCTGAGCAGCACAAGGCTCTCAAGCCTCCTGGGCACAACCACAAGGATCAGTCAGAAAATCCCTCCCAGGAGGGGATGAAAAATCCCAGGGTGCCACCAGCATCCCCCACACCAGCCAACAGAGTCTCTCCATCACTACAGGCCTGCAGCATCCTTTGCCAAATGCAGTAGCTCCCTTTCATTGACACCTGCACTGTTCATTTGCCTCTGTCAGCACAACCAAGTGATGGGATGGACTCTGCAGGATTTCTGTTGATCCTTCTCCATGTCTTGGCATTGGGATCTGGCTCGCTGACCACTCAAGAAACTTCCCTTTCCTTTTTTTCACTCCATTTCATCCTTTGATGTAATGCTAAATAAAATCTACTTATTGTTAACCACACCTCACAACAGCAGTGGTTATGTTTGCTGCCAGTTTAGTTTCCAAGTAATTTAAATAAACAACTGAGCCACGAGGAGAAACTACTAAACATCCTTTTCCCCTGGACATCATGACGTTCCAGGCCATTAATATTTCTTCAGCACAGCAAACTCTGAGGCTTGAAAGTCATACTGTGGTTTGTCAAATGGGATAATTATTAACATTTTCAACTATCCAGCTAATGAGTTCCTGTGTTGCAGTGAATGTGATGTTGTGCGGTGTTTCTTGCACTAAATTCTCAGGAAATTTGGGTCTGTAATTTGGTGTAGTCCTCACAGCAGGAATGTGTTTCATGTTCTAAGGTGACGTCAGGCACTCTTGTCCTGGCATTAAAAGTCAGCCAATGTCCCTTCCAGCTTTCCCACGCAATCAGCAGCCAGAAAATCGGTGTTGTGCTTGGGAACACCAGTGTCAGGAAGTGTGAAGGTGGCTGTCCTGCCTCTGGTGCTGAGGCTCCCCTCTGGGAACCAGCCCCAGTGCAGCATCCCCTCTATTTCAGTGAGTGCCCAGCCTTTCCTTCAGGAGCACCCACAAGCACCTGGCAGTGCCACACCGAGGACACAATGGATAGATTTCCCTCCCAGGGAACGCAGGCATTGGAAATCATTTCAGGGGCTTTGATGCTTTTCTCTCCTTCCCCTGGGGAAGGCAGGGCCAGTGGGAGGCGGGGCTGGGTACCAGTGACACTGGAGCATCCCTGGGGGTACCAGAGACACCAGGACATCCCGAGCTGTGGCTCTGCTTTGTTTTTATAGTGCTGCCTGCTCACTTCCATTTTCAGAAGGTGGCATAGCTGAAAGTGAAGCTGTGCACCCCTCAGGGGAGACATTCTGGAGAACACCGGCCGGTTCCCCGACTCCACCGCAGAACAATAGTGTTTCACCACAAAAAAATCTCACTGGCCAACACACAGCAGGTCTGGAGCAGCCCCTGAGAAGCGCTGGGCTCTGCATCCCATTAGGGCTGCCCAGAGGAAGCTGGACAGGGTTTTTATTAAATCAAGCTCAGTCAATGCTAAAAGAAGGGCTTTTTTGAACTACGAGCTGAACCTCATGTTTGGTGCCCTGCCAAGCTCAGGATAGTGCGAGGAAGAAAAGGAGATGTATTTTTGGACGGCATGTCTGCTAACAGGCTGTTAGATAAAATTAAAGAGGCTGTTTATAAAGAATCCACTGGTGCTGAAGCAGATGTGGAGGCCCGAGTTTATGACAAGATATATTTCTGGCATTGGCATGAACAATCAATTTCATTCAGGACTTTCCTCATGCTGTAATGATTTGTTGGTTTGGGGTTGATTTCTTTTTTATTTATTTCATTATTTTAACTGAAACTGGCACAATGCCCTCATTGCCTGTGATAGACTTGTTTGTTTACCTATGTCGTGGTAACCGGAGAGCTGGGCTCAGGCTCTGCTTCCTTGGATGCTGGTTGTTTCCTACCAGAGCACTTGGAGCTGCCTCACACTGGCACTGTGTTTTAAAACCATGCTGCTTTCCTCAGCCTTGCAGGCAGCAAGGGCATGGCTGTGCTTTTACAGGAAAAAAGAGCACAAGTGAAGGCACACTGTCATTAATTACACATGGTTTGGGTTTTTCCTGCCTTGCTGCTCCTCCTTGGACCCTACACAGAGTCCTGACTTCCTTATGGCACAGATAAAAACTTGAAAGAAAGAAGCCGAACACAATTGCTGTGATCTATATCTACAGCAGGGCATTGCATATGGAAGACATAATATATGATGGTAAATTTTTGTTTGACATTATAGTAGAAGTTAAGGGAAAAGGTGTCATCCTTGGCCTAGGGTTTCATAAGTGCCACAGGCAGATGTGCTCTTTTAAACCTTCTCCTCCTCTTCCAAAAGAAGAAACTCACAATCTGGACTCAAGCAAACCTTAAAGTCATAAAATTCCAGGTTCCAATAAATCCTTGTTTTATAAAAACACATCCACCGTATATCAAAACAGAAACTGTAAAAGAAATTAAACATGTGTGGGTCACACACTCTGCTGGATGCTCCTTAATAATTTTGCAGAATCAGTGGAATAATGAGGTGCAGTTTTGCTCTGTGAAGTTTTGGCACCTCCCTGCAGGCTGTGGGGCTGCCCAGGGCGCCGGCCGGAACACGAGCAAACACAAGGGGAAGGAATGGCAGTTTCACTCCCACATCCTCTCCCTTCTTTCCCAGTGCAGACAAGCTGGACTGTAGCTGTATCCCCACAGGCCCTGGGTATCCCAACATATTCCCTTTGGGGCTCAGCGCAGTGGGGACTTGTTCCTCCACCCCCAGTGAGTGGCAAGGCCATAGCAAACAGAAGTGCTCTAAGTCAAAAAGGAGGAAAAAGTAAAATGATATCGGGGGGGGGGAGGGAGGATTTGCCTCCCTGTTCCCATAAAGTGGGAGAGCAAAGCAAAAAAGAAAGGAACTGGGATCACACTGCAGAGACACAGATTTTAACAAGCTCCTTTTCAGGGCTTTAAAAGATTATGCATGTGACGTAATCTTGACATTTCCTGGCTCACTGGCGATTTCCTCGGATCAAATACCCAGAACGCTGGGCACTTGTCACCACCTCGTGCATCTCCTATTACTTGCAGCACCCCAGGGGACACAGAAGGAGAGAGGCACAGGGGTCTGGGTCAGGGGACAGGACCTGCACACCTCTCCCTGTGCTCCTCCTCACCCTGGCTGGGTGAGACATGGAGCACACACCTTCCCTTTTAGAAATTCCTGTTAATTTTGAGGGTTGAGGTTTAAGGCTCCTGGTCACGGGTCCTGCACCCAGAAGCCTTGGCAGAGAGACTAAAGCCTGCAAGAACCCCGGCAGGGATAGACTCTCAGACCTCATAACAATATATAATCTATTTCTTTCAATCTGTTGCAGAATGACAACTTTACAAAATTCCAGGTGACTTGTTGGAGTAGTCAAAACCAAGTCCAAAAGCGAGCAAAGCCCTATAAACTTTGGGAATCTTCTTATCATGAAGATTCATCGAGTTTCTGCTGAAACTAGAAAGTTATAGGAAATGAAAAAAAAAAGCAGCAAAACATTTATTAGCATTTTGTCAAGCACTGGGACAGGCTTCCCAGGGAAGTGGTAGAGCTGCCAGCCCTGGAGGCTGCAACCAGAGAGGGGACCCAGCAGAGCACAGGGCAAAGCCCCATCCTGACTTGAGATCCTCCAACCTCTGCTGTAGCAGGTAGGAGGACAAAAACCACAAACTCTTCCCAGAATTTTTTATCTGCATTTCCAAAGACTGTGTATATTTGGGTTATCTATATTTTAGGCTCAGGAGCCTAAAATAGATAAAACCAAAGACAAGCAAAGAAGCACCTGTCTGGGAAGCACTCATAGCATGACCAAAGACCCCAGGCAGCTCTTCCCCACCTCCTCTTCCTCACCAGGGTACCACTGGCAAATCAAGTCACCTGGAGGCTGCAGGTGCCAGGGGATCAGGGTGGTGGGACCCACAGGGGTCACCCTTCTGCTCCTGACCAGGCAGGTTCAGGCTGGCAGTGCCTTTGCTGTGTGTAAACAGGGAAGCTGCAGCTGAAAGGTTAATGAAATTCCCCTATTAAAAAGTATTTAGAAAGGGCAGTATCACTGACTAGTTTAATGCAGCACCAGCATAGCTTTAGTAGTATTTAAAAAAATTAATCCTAATATTAAAAAGAATATATATTTTGATTTGATTTCCATGCAAACAGTGCAAATAATTGATAGAGGGTGTTGCAACCCTCCCAGCGCAGCCCTGCACAGCAGAAAGAGAAAGTGAAACAAAGTGCGAGCTGGAAAGCCCCTGGGAGAGCAGGGAGACAAGGCCAGAAGGAGCCTTTGGCAGGGCTCCTGCCTGCCCAGTGCCTGTCCCAGGCTCCCAGGCCCAGACAAAGTCTGGGCAGAAGGTTACAGCAGGGATTAGTTAAGCAGCAGCACCTCTTTGGTCATCTAGACTTGTATTCACATAATCCTCCAAGCCTTGTGTTAACACACATGGGTTGGGTTTGGCTTTTAGCTTAAATATATCCCATGCTCCAGCTTTTTATACTCACTTGAAGACGTATGGTGTTATTTTCAGACTTGGGTCACTTCAATTTTATTATTGCAGGTGGCCCAAATAAACTTTCACTGGGTTTTTCATGTATGTTTTCTAAAGAGAACTGTAAAATGAAGAGTTAGGAGGTTTGTTGGAGCTTTTGAATAAGGATGGGGAGCAGCTTCCCTATCAATTTTACAATTATGTACTCCACTTCACCTCAACCCTCACATTAAATGCATCATCCCAATGCCAAAAAAATCAACAATACTTACTTGACAGATGCAGACATTGAGATACACAAAACAACTATTTATTACAGGCATTTCAGGCAATTTGAATTGTGTTATGCATCCCTGTTTCCACCTTTCTTTCCTATGTTTTGCTTCACTGAAAACCTTCACAAAGCTGCATGCACGTAATCTGCCACACACAAAAAACCTCCCAAGGTTAATTTATTACCAATTAACTTGAAGAGATCAACACCTTTGCAAAGCCTGGTGTGAATGCCCAAAATCTATAGCTGGAAATCAAATACAGATAAAAAAACTAAATAAGGAACATGATTAGTAATCCTTCGGTGATTGGATACCAACTCAAAAGCAAGTGAAAAAGGGACCAAGGCTAATGACCACATTCCCCTTTTAGGAGCAGAGCTACACACTGTGCAGCACAGTAGGTTCTCTCTGAAGCGTTTTTAAAAGTCTTCTGTGGGACAAAGGAGTTGTCCTGAACTTTTATTGTTTAAAAACTAATGCAGAAAAATAGGAAAATAGGGAGTTTCCTCCACAAAAGTCATGGATCAGTGATTAAGCAGAGGGGATATCAACTTGAACTCAAGTTTTGAGAGCACTGAACAGAGAAAAGTCCATGTAAAACATTCAGTTTGCAAATTTACCTTTGAAAAACCACCTGTGCAGCCTCCTCTGCCTTTTGGCCTTTTTCATGAAATCCAGGAGGTCTCAGTGGTGAGAGATTTCTGCACGCTGTGGGCATGAGCCACTGCTCAGAGCAGTGCTCCGGGACATGCAGTGTCCTTGTTTGTATTTCAGTGCTACGCGTGATTAATCCTCCATTTCATTCATTGTCTTTTTACTTCTCTGCTACTGGGAACAGTAAATAAGAGGGAAGTTGCAACAAGAGCCTCCCTTTTATTCAGAGACCTTCTGTTTCCTGCAGGCTGGCGGCTTCGAAAAAAATCACAGCTCCATTGTGCTCCAAAGCCATATTGAATGATTCAGATGAAAAGAAAAACCCACGTCAGAAGGAACAGGGGACTCAAAGACGAGTGACGAGGCCAGCAGACCGGGGACATCGATCCCAGGCAGCAGCACATCCTGAGAATGTTGCACCCTGTGACAGCAGCAACATTACAGTTTGTCCCTCTGTGCTGTGGGTCTGTGGAAGGCAAGTGCTGCTCCCGGTATTAGGGGTGTCCCTGAGCACCCCTGGCTCCACGGGACTGGCATCGATTGCCTGGGGGTGGTGGGGCAGCAGGACAACCCTCCTGTCCTACCTGGGGGTGTAGATCCAGCCCCCAGCAGCTGGGAGAGGTGAACTGACTCCCTCCTCCCGGCAGGGTCACCAGCGGTGGATGGCAGGCAGGGCGGGGGAAGCGGCAGGGTCACCAGCGGCAGGGCAGGGAGGCACAGCCCGGGCGCTCCTGTGCGGAAACAGAGCACGCAGTGAGAGAGACAGTGTTGCCATCACCGAACATCTGCTGCGAATGCTACCCAAAAATAGATCACTTCCTTCTTCCACCTCAAAGGAAACAGTGTTGGAAGGAGCCTCAGACACAGCAGGGCTGGTGCAAGGAGGGGTCTCGTTCACTGGCAACCTCCTACTGGGAGCCGCTTACACATCCCGGCGTGTGACTCTGGGACCAGCCATCAGTCCCAGGCAGGATCCAAGGGATTAGTCCTGCGAAACGCCCCGACAACACACGTGGGTGCCGTGTCTGTCAGCGCCCCGGAGCAGAAACCCACCGGCACTTTCCATCGGTGCCTGGAATAGCAAAACCAACCCCTCTGTCCCCCAAAGCTGCTCCGGTGCCGAGGCTCAGGCTGTGATCAGCCCTCACCTGCGTTTTCCAGTACCAGCTCTACATTACAGTGCTGCCTCACAGCATCTTCCTCATTGGCGGGCGTCAGGAGAAATGTGTGTCAACAAATCTGAAGCGAGCGTAAGCGCCGCTACAGTCAAGGCTGATAATAAAACATGAGTCACTGTTATTCCATCATTTACCAGCGCACGTCTTGCAAGAAAGTTCTCTCCTCTAGGAACCACCACCACACAAATTTGAGAGTTTAAGAGTGCCCAGAGTTTACTTTTAACTGAGTGGCTGAGACTACAGAGGGCTGGCTCCTGCTATCCCTACTTGCAGCCCACGGCCCCGAGCTCCCTCTGCATCTGCATTTCAAAGCCAGGCATGAGGCACCCAGCCCTGGCACGATCCATGACTTGATGTTCTTCCCAGCAGTTTTCACGCCCAGTGTCTCCCCAGCACCAGGAGTGAACTGTCAGCATGGAGGGGGGTGCTGGGACTGACCCCCAGGTGCCATCAGTGTCCCCACACCATCTGTAGTGCTGCTAGCCAGTGTTAGTTTACGGGGTACACATTTTTCCCCTGGGCTGGGATGAGGAAGAGTGTGGTCAACCCCAGCATTTTGGCAAGGGAGACTTTTTCCCATAAAGATCATATTTTCATTGTTTTCTTACATTTCAGTTTGGGAAGGAGCAGGAGGGGTCAGGGATGTCTTCCCAGACATTTCTTCAAAACTGTTTTTATTCTTGGTAACAAATGCCCCCAGCCAAACACAGCAGCACACATCCTTGGTTTCCCCTCCGTAAGCCTGATTTTTTGAATGACTTCTTGGAAAAAGCATTTAAATGGTGACCTCTTGCTGCTGTAAGATGTGCAGGGAGATGGGTCCTTTCCAGGCATTCAAGCTGTAGTGCTTGGTCTTTCCTGTTGTTACTAAGGAACTTTTGGGAAGTCAGAAATACATGAATTGAGCTTTTGCTGCCTTAATAGGTGAAAGGCTGCTGGAAGCACGTGGATAAACTTCCTCTGTGCCAAATGACCATCATTTAAGTCAAACACTTTTTAACAATAGCAGCAAAATTTTAAAAGGTGTAGTTAAAAAACCCCACATTTGCCTGTCTGTCCTCCTTGCTCCGTGCTGCTCTGCCTCTTGCTGCTTAGCTTGATCTCGAGCACTCCTGCTGCAGGGAAGGCTTGAGCTTCTGATGTGGCAAACAGGTAGACTAAGCTAATTTATCACTCAAGTCTTTTATTCCATCACAGAGTGGCAAAAGGGAAGGCTCGTCTCTCTTGCGGGTCACCTCTAATAGCAATTGCTTCAGCAAGATGGATTTCAAAATTAGGTGCTCTTGAAGCAGAAGCCACACGGTATTTTTCAACAGCACAAAGCAGCCGTAAGAAGAATCTGACCTTCATTCTCCATAATAAATTCACTGGGGAAAAAAAAAATCCATCTTTGTTTTTCAGTTTGAAGTACTGTCAAAAGAAAAGCCAGGGTGCACACAACATATACAAAATAAAAATACAAGACAACTTCAGCAAAATGATAAAAAACTCTGAGAGATTTCCTTTTTCTTACTCAAACATCAGAATAGAGTCTGACAGCTTGTCTGCAAGTACATTGTTTTGGAATAAAGGCTGGTGTTAATTTAAAGTGGATCTATTCTAGGCTAAATTAAGACCACCTCAAAGTGGTTTTCAGATGTAGGGTGCAATCCAGTAGCAAAGTCTGGGGAAAAGTTTATCAATACACACCCACATTTAGGCACTCCATTGGACTTAGCACATTTGTAAAACGCCCCTGAATATATTTCAGGTGCTAAAATAACATCTGCTGCAGCCTGCCAAAGGAAAATGTCACACTGTTATTTTTTGCTAAAGCACCCCAAAAAGATGTGATCTGCAGTCAAGTACAGACTCGTCAGCTAAAGAATATAATGGAGGAATGTTTGGAAATATTTGGCATTTTACCATTATTAATAAAATGATCGGTACATTTGAGTCCTAAAAGCCTGTAGCTGGTCAGCTGCCACTGGCACAGCCTGGAAATGGTGAAAATTAATCGTCTCTTGTATTAAACACTATCTTTGTATTTTGCCACGTCTCTGTTACAGACTCTGTATTGAATAACTCATTATAACCCAACGCAGCACATTGCCTTTATTCCTTTAATCTCCTGTCAGGCATAGCTGGGAAGGCAAAATGGGAATGTTTATTCTAACTAGCAGGTCTAACCCTTAGGCTAGCAAGAATTAGGAGAGGTTTTTTCCAAGCTCAGCTTGTCACCCATCTAGAGAACCTAACGCTGTGGCTGCAGTCTGCCGGGCTCCAACTTCTGGAGGAGTCACTCAAATCAATCTTCCCACTTTCTAGCAAGCCTAGACCCAGCTGTTTCTCAGCCTTTTCTCCTTCAGGATGGGCTGGTTACACTGATAAAAGCAGCTGTAAAGAGGGTCAGTGTCAGCAGCACCCTAATTAAACTGCACAAATCAGCCACTTCACACCCCTAAGTTCAGGTTTCCAGGGGCCCATTTGCCTGGAAAGAAGCGTTTTGTTAAGAAAGCTCAGCTTTTTGCTAGAGCTGGTGTGATCACTGAAAGCTTGGCAGAAGGGATGAACACTGCCCATACATTTAGTTAAACCGGTTTAAAATTACAGAGCATATCCAGCATATCTGGGTGGCTGCAACTGCAGCTCCTTTCAGGACCAACTTGAGATAAACAACCATAAAGATCAGTCTGGCTTCATTCAGCATTCAAGGGATCCTAACTTCCACATACTAACACTCAAGTTCTCTCCAGACCAAACAATTTTTTGTTTAGGACAGGAAAAGCCTTTTCTTTACCTCTATGGCAAGCATTTCTGAGAAGGTTAAAGCCCTAGGAGATGCTTTTTGATAGTGATGCCAATGCTGTCAGTTCCCTTGTAAGGAACCACTACCTAAACAGTTGCAATTTCACCGCTCGTTATTCCTCTTCTACAGCAAGCACACACTTCTAAAGATGAAGGGGAAGCAAATTCCAGCTGAACCGTCCATAGTAACTGACCTCGGACCAAGGAACCTTGGAGTGGTCAAGTCTGACCTATCACTGCGGAGACTTGGGCAGTTCTGACCAAGAGAATTGTTTAACTGCTGGAGCTTGCAGGGGAGCACAGCTGCAGAGCAGGGGCATCCTTTCCAGCAACAACCCTTTCCAGTGGCTCTTCTTTCAAAAGCAGAATTAATCTACCTATGGCATTCCTCTTTACCAAAGCCTTCCACTGTTTCAGAGCAGTTTTATAGCAGACACAAGCAAAGGCTTCAGTCCTGACATCCATGTGCCAGCTGAGCTGAATGACAGGAATTCCTGAGAAAACCATGGCCACGCTGGAGAATGCAGGAAGCTTTGGTGCATCTCCCACCCAACACTGGCCTCTGGAGCGAGATACATGGGGTTCCTTTCCTCAGTGAGCAGCATTGATAATTACATTACCTACCCTCTTCAGCCTTGAGCACGCTGTTTGTTACCCACTGTGCTAAAGCCAAAGGCAAGGCAAAGGCCGTGCCTGGCTGCCGGGGAAGCGCTCACTACTCATCTTTTAAGTTCAGCTGAATCCTCTAGGTTACTTCTGTCAACATCAAGCACCGAGAACAAAGGCACAAGATTATGGGGATCTCATTAAGTGTGCTTGTTCCAAGAACAAGAAATGTGTCTACTTTCCTCTGATGACCTGGGAAAACAAAAAAACCCTTCAGCACAGAAAATTTATTTGTCATCAGTTACGAGCATTTGAATGTGCAATATCCAGTTTAAGGAGACAAAAAATTCTCCCTGCCCTACGCTTTCTATATTGAGACCTTGCAAACAGCATCGTTCTTTTGCTTGAAACAGAAAGTAGGGATGTACATATCTGAGAACACCAACACACACAAAAACCCCCAAATCCTTAGGGTATTAAGTGAGCCATTTAACTAAGTATTTAAAACCTCTGCAATTATTAGTTTATTAGTATCATCCAGGATTTCAGATGTTCAGTATTTCTCCTGAAGTTATACATAAATGCAAATTGAAATAAGAATCTGAAAGTCAAAATTGTATAACAAAACAATACTCCATCACAAAAGCGTGTAAAATTACAAGAATGCTTTTTTTTGTTTGTTTTTAAACACTGGCACTTAAGAGAACCATAATTTTGTAACCACAAAATTGCCGAATTGTCCCCCAAACTGGTAAGCAGGTATATGTGAAAATAGTTACAGCTGCCAGCACTTGAAGTTTTACTAAATATGCAAAAAACCCCTTAGCTTTGGTTTTGGAAGAGAACTGTATTTGACCAAATTAGACATTGTTGGTATACCATAAACATTTAACTTTTTAATGCAAAATTTAATAAAATGTACTTTTCCATACAACTATATTTAACTTAAAAATGGGCAAACATCAAGAGTGCGGTATAAAACCTAACAGGAAAAATACATCTTATCTCATTTTCAATTTGAGACAATATACAACTTTGTTTAAAGGGCTAAAACTAGAATTTCAAGAATACAAATATGAATTTACATAGATTTAACAAATAATAATGGTACCATTTATAGAAATCTTAGAAAGAAAAATCATTTCTTGTGGGCCCTTTGCTACCAGGAGTCTCATGGTATAAAGCCCGTGGCCATCACCAGACCTGTCACCAAAAAATAATATGGTCATTTCATGCTTTTAACTTTACACATTTTAGGTACGCTCATCGCTCCCAGGTGTCCAGAGATTTACAAATATAACTTCCATTACATGGTAACAGAGTCACACGTGTAAATTTCTCCACACCAGATGGACATACACTCTTCCTATGGGTCCTTCTAGGACAAAATTTAACATTCCCTCCCTCCCCACCCCCCAAAGTATTTAGTTTCTGTAAAATTGAACTCTATACTTCTCAACTCTCCAAGACTGGTAAACTCATGCAACTCAATAGAATATTACATTTCACAAAAATCTGAACAAGAATCTGTTTGCTGAGATTGAATTTTTTTGTTGTTTCCAGTTATGGAAGAATATTTTCATCATATGCCTATATATTTCTTGTCTTACCCTATCATGATAATGCAGGGTATGCAGATCAAAGCTTTGTTTATCAGCTGGTTATATGAAAGATGAAAACTGTAATATTCCCGTGATCCCATACGGGCATTCAATAAAGCAAAAGATGAGTTCCCCTCAAAAGAAAAAAAAAGAAAAAAAAAAAAAAGAGAAAAGAAAAAGTATGATTCTCAAGGGCACCTATTAAAAGGACAACAATACTAATAAAAAAAAAATTGTATTTACTCAGAAGCATTCAGAATGTCAACAAAACAGCTGCAACTTTTTTCTTCCTTTTTGCAATTACAGAGTGGTATTCAGTTAACAGAACAATTATTTTTATGATGCATCAGAGACAACTGAAGATGGAGAAATGAACTACATCCCCAAATATAACTAAATTTGTGCTGTGCACCAACAAGAACCTGCTTTATAACTCCCATGCCAATTTACAACCCCCACACTGTACCAGGCAAGGTTAGTGGCCATTGAAATACCACTAAGGACAGGGCTATCTAAAGACACATTCGGTAGTGTGTTAACTATACAAAAAAAGAGACACTGTACAGTTTAAAAACAAATCTTACACAGCCTTACATTTCAATTTTTTTTTCTTTAAAAGGAGTGAGTTGTGTACAGGGGGGTTAAATGCTTTATAGACAAGAAAGAAATTGCTCTAAAAGAGACTTATTCATCATCATCATCATCTTCGTCCTCCTCTTCTTCCTCCTCTTCATCATCTTCATCCTCTTCATCTTCATCCTCATCCTCCTCCTCTTCCTTCTTCTTCTTGCTCTTCTCAGCCTTGGCAACTACTTTTTTGCTTCCATCAACCTTCCCTTTGGCCCGGTATGCAGCAATATCCTTGGAGAAGAAAAGCAGGAAGAATCTCTCAAAGACTGAACCAGCCAAAAGGTCTGAGCAACCTCCACAGAGCACTTGTGAAAGCAGTCACACATTTACCTGCCCTTTGTGCACATCACTGGGGTAGGACCAGGAGCTGCAGATTCAGCTCCCAGGTCAAGTGTGAAGCCAAAGAAAGGGGAATGCTCTAATATAGAAATTACCCTGGCATGCTGCAACACACTGCTTATGGCTCCTAAGGCATCTCCATTGTTACGCTTCTGGGGACAGGCTGGAAAAGCTGCTGCCTCTGATGGTAAAGGCACCACTGAGCCCACTATTCCATAAGGAAATGGAGTAGGGAGACCTCTTAAGGTCCCTTTCCAGCCCTATCTTCTACAATGCCCAAAGAACTGCACAGGAAAACCCTTGTTTGAGGCACAAACTGTGATCAGCCACCCAGAACACACCAGAACGACCCAGCCTAACAGCTGCAATGTTATGCCTCAGCAAAGAGCAGTTAGACTGAACTCTGCCTAACAGAAGTTTACAAAATAAAAGGTATAAGAACTTGATTAAAGGGTAGACAGTGCCACCTTCTGCATGCAATAAATTTATTCTAGTCATATGAAACGCACAAAATTCAGTTCCTGTTACAGGGAAGTCAAAACTGTACCTGAAAGGCACAGACATAAAAGCAGCTAGGACTTCCCAACTTTGTGCCAAAACAGTAAAACAATTAGGTAGGAGAATTGATCTACAAAGCTTACGCACGCCAGCTACAGAGAAACATCAACAGATCCACAGAGATGGTCCAAATCTTCAAATATTTTCCACCCAATAAACACTACACCACTAATCTTACTGTTCACTTGGACTCCCTTAAAGCTTAGCAGGAAATTTTGAGAAGATATGATATGCCAAAGTCAAAGGCCAAGCAGTGAAATACTGAAGATTACTACAACTTAAAATCCCACATGTAAGAAATAAAGGCATTACTACTGAAAATTAAAATAGTATCTGCAAATAAAGGTTAATAATGCTGTAATTTAAAAAACGTCTGAGTTGCCTTGGCTGTGCGTACAAGCAATTAACCATGAAGCTGTACAGAAAGCACCACGAGGGAAAGGTCCTGGACCTGCAACTCCTCTCTGGCACATCAACAGGGCTCAAAGGTTCCACCTTGCATACTACAGTGCAAAACTTTTGAAGTGGATTTGTTTGCCAGCAGGATAAACACCCAGAGGAAGGTGACAGCACACGATGGACACAGGTGCTGTATGTCAGCTGTAGGTGGTCACTGACCCCTTGTGAAGCACTGTCAGGGGATGCCAACGTGCATCCCGTCCCTCCTCTTCTTCACGTTCCACGTTTTGGGATGGGAATTTGCCTCTAGAAATAAAACCTAGTGTACCACAATCCTGTGTGCGCCACAGAATTCTACAACTCCAATTATGACAGCAGGGTTTAGCCTTAATAATTTAAAAAATTGCATTACAAGCTGCTTCATATGCATAATTAACCAACTTCATTACTAGAAAGGAGATGGACACAAAGGACGTCCAGGAAAAACACATGCCTAAAACTAGCATCTCCTTTATGTTTTGTCATTATCCCAAAAATAAATTTTAAAAATCAGCTACATGTATCAATTATCCTAACATTCAGGGATACTCATCAGTATGTCCAAAATTAGGGAGAACCAATTCATTCCTTACCAGCACTACTTACTGCTAGCAACTTAAATTCTGCTGTGACCTATGGACTTAGCAATGACACAGAACCCAAGGTGCTTATTAATGCACCAGTGACAGCCCAAAATTACAGACAAATGCAAACAATTCAAGATGAAGGACTCCAATTTAGTGTAATGCCAATGAACCATTTCCCCTGTATACAACATTTTCCAACAAATATAATGAATTATGTCATTAGCATATTATAATTTGCAACATCAGGTATCAGAGTACACATTAAGAAAAGAAACAGCATTAAACTGAGGCTTGATCTCCCCAAAGCATCCCCCTAGATGTCAGTGTTACCTTTTCATACTTCTCCTTCAGCTTGGCAGCCTTCTTTTCGTAAGGCTGTTTATCGTCTGCAGCGGTGTTGTTCCACATCTCTCCCAGCTTCTTTGCGACATCTCCAATGGATAGACCAGGATGTTCTCCTTTGATTTTTGGACGAAACTCAGAGCAAAACAAGAAAAAAGCCGAACTACAGAGGAAGAAGAAAAGATTATTTAAAATAAATTTTTGACTTCGCCACAACAGCAAATTTTGTGACCTTTGCTACTGTTTCTTAGGAGCATTATGGAAAAAGCACCTAGAAGTGAGACAGATGTTGATCACAATGGAAGGTATCAAAACTGAACGAGCCACTTTGCAAACTCCATGCACCCTTGTCTCTTAAACATCTGGTCCCATTTTTGGCAGGATCCCCAGGTAGGTGGATTTTATATACCAGACACAGAGAAAAGCTTTAGAAATAAAACTAAGTGAATGATACTAGGGCAGCAAATGTTATGTCAGAACTGTTAAGAGTGGGAGGCTGCAGTATTTCTCATGAAAGTAGGATTTCCAGACAACAGCACCAGCCCAAATAAGAACATTAGCTTGTAAAGGGACTTCCCTGTTCCTTTCAGCATCAGCTCAGTTTAAAACACACACAATGAAGTACTGGTGTCTAGTAGGAGATGAACTTGAGCCAGTTGTCATTATACAATGGCTGAAGTTTTAATTTTCCAAGCTGGTTTCGAGCAAGATCACCCCCTCTAACCTGTTCTGTGCAAAAGCCTCCAATTTTGACTGACAATCAAAAATTCTGCTCAAGCCAACATGTGATGAGAGCAGGGCCTGCAGTACTTTACTGCCATAATACACTAGAATTACCCTCTTAACAGAAATTAGAAAAATCAGTCAGAATCACACAGTCTATTTTTACACCTACTTTTAAAGGCTGCCATTACTCCAACTTTGATAGTGGGACAGCCTGTCTGAAAATAAAAGCTTAGCATTCATAACTAAAATCTCAACTTATCTTTACACCCCTGGTGAGGAAAATCACACACTCTTGTATTTCTGAAGCTCCTGGATAAAATTACTGCTTTATAGAAAGACACCAGTGTGATGATCCTGAACAAGGCAACCTAAGGCTAGGAATGTACTTACGGAGGCCTCTTCGGTGCATTTGGGTCCTTGAACTTCTTTTTTGTTTCCCCCTTAGGTGGTACATAATTTTTCATTTCTTTTTCATAACGAAGCTTGTCAGCCTTTGCCATATCTTCAAACTTCCCTTTCTCCTTAGAAGACATAGTCTGGAAGGCAATTGGAATCATAGAATACCTCAGGAGGGACACATAACGATCAAAACAATATTTTAAAATTCAAAAACACGCCAAAGTCCATTCCAAAATTTGAGCTGGGGGAGCTAAACATAAGACAAGGACAATGGACAGTTACCACTCAGCTTACAACTGCACTTGATACTTACCCAAAACCTGAATTTCTAAAGAAATCACTTACAATCTCAAATGGTATTTCACACGAAGCAGTCATTTAAGGTTTTGTGTGTTTGTTTTACGGGTTTTTTAAAGCAGATATTCATACCTTCCATCGTTCTGAGCATTTTTTTGAGAACTCTGAGAAGTTCACTGACGCATCTGGATGTTTCTTCTTGTGCTCCTCCCGACAGGTTTGCACAAAGAAGGCGTACGAAGACATTTTACCTCTCGGCTTCTTAGGATCACCTTTGCCCATTTTTGCTGATTTTCTGTAATAAAGGAAATGAGACACCTTTAAAAACTGAACTTTAAACAAACCAAGGCAGGAAGTAAGTCACAACAAAGGATCATGTCAAACAAGACCTGCTGGAGCAGTATTCTGAAATCATACAATGGGAAGAAGATTCCCTTCTGGAAAATTTACTGAAGATTTCTGTCATCCCTGTCTGAGGTGACCTGGATGCAAGCAACCTGAAATCTCAAAGGGCCTTCAAAACGTGCAGTTATGGTCTCCTGCAAACAAGAACTATCCTTCCAAGTAATCTGAAGGCAAGTACTGCAGCGGAGACTACACACCATGATTACTACCAGTGTATTAATCATGCTTGGGAAGAATAAACTCTATTGAAAGGTGGGGAAAAGTACCCAAGTATCCAGTCTCAGTGGCCTTTTCGATTAGGGATTTCTTTCGCTTTAAAGCCTGCGTTTCTACCTCTTCCCCTGCAGGCCCTGGGTGCTTATTTACAAAATATATTTTTTATTGTTTTCTATGCCATATGTTATGACTCTTCTTCATGTGTACTGCAAAAACCTACTCTTTGCAGGTATACCTTGAAATACAGGAATGAAACAGCTCACTTGGTCAAATATGCTATAACCTACACAGGGAGAAGCACAACATTTATGTACAACCAGCAGAGCTGTGCTCAGCAAGAGCACTATCTGACACTTTCAGGGACTGAAAAGTACCTTCCTGGAACTTTCACACCCAAGTCAGACATTCAGAGTATTTCTTCATAGCTCCCTGGAAAAAGTCACTTGCAACCTGAAAAGCTCTGCTTTTCAGCACGAATTAAAAGAAGGGAAAAAAAGTGTGAAAGGGAAAAAAAAAAAAAGAGCAGGCAGTGCCTGCCTGTATTGCCACAGAAGCTGTATTTCCTATCGGTCTGGCGGATAGACAGAAACAGATTTCTGCTCTGTGACTAAACACGTCCGGTTTGAAGTTTCTATCAAGTAAACAAGAGGGCTGAAGAAGCAGGAGCCGCTCCTGCCTGCCATGGAGACGCTCCGAGCGCAGGCGGGCCGGGTCTCGGCCGGGCCGGGGCAGTGTCCGCGCCGAGGGCAGGCGGCTTCAGGGACAGGGGGCTCTGGGGATACGGGGTGGCCACGGGCAGCGCTCGGCACCGCGACCCGGGGCTGGTGTTTAAAAGCCTCCTCCTTCCCGCCATTTTGGACGCTTCCCCTGTGACGGGGGCAGAGGGAAACTTCAGAAGTCCCT
>VZTZ01020187.1:899323-941166 GCA_013400955.1 Drymodes brunneopygia | reverse complement strand
GGAGCCGGGCGGCGGCGGGGCCCTCACAGCGGCCGTGGCAGCCCGGCGCTGCTATGCCGCCCGTGAGGGCCATGGGCCCCGCCGCCCCCGCGGCCGCCTCCGCCGCCCCGGGGGGACCCCCGCGACCGCCCCGCGGAGAGGAACAGGGCGCTACCGCCCCCCGCCCCTGCAGCCGCGCCGTCCAGGCGCGGAGAGCGGAACGCAGCGGGGAGCCGAGCCGAGCCCGCGTGTCTCGGCTCATCTTGCCCGGTTCCAGCCGGCGCACGGGGCTCCGCTCCGCTGCCCCGGCGGCGTGCGCGACTCTGCCCCTTCCCCGAGGTTGGGGGGGAGTTTGCTTTGTTTTGTTGTTTCGTGTTTTTTCTGGTTTCTTTCTTTTTCCAGAAATGCCTTCACCACCTGTGTGAACAACAGTCGGAAGATACTGGCTTTCTCCACAACCTCTTGGGTGACAAGGAGCAGTCCGCAGTGGTTAGGCAGCTCCCCACAAGTTCTCAGCAGTGGTGCAGCGGTGGCCCGGCGCCGTCCCGGGCATCCTGGTGCAGGGGCGCGCTGAGCTACACCCCACCTGTCCTTCGCTGCTGCTCCTCTCCCTGCTTTTTTGCTGTCACTTGCACCGCACGAGGCAGCTGTACAGGACTAGCGAACAGGAGAAACACCCCTTCACATCAGCCTCGCTGTTTACATCTACTTTATTGGTGCAAATAACGCTGGGAGGAGCGCTGCTGTGAAAAATCCAAAACCACTGCTCTGCCCCAAAAGGCAGTGTCAGTGCACTTGCTGTAGTAACACAAACTTGAGTGAAGAGAAATGTACGTTCTTCACAAATATTCGAGTGTAAATAGCTGATTACGATAACTGCTTAATTACCATGCTCTCCCAAAAGCTATCCATGAATTTTGAGAGGGTCTGTGGTCTGACACACAAGCGATAGCAATTGTTTGGCAAGGCATGGTGCTTCATGCAAGTCAAAGATGCTTCTAAATAACGACCCTAATTCTAAAACTGTCTCATTTTTGAAGAAGTGCTGATGGGCATATGAAGACAGTGATTCTGCTACCTGAAATCATGCAAAAATACATGAATACTAACACCAGCATTTCTGTCTCTAGGAACATTTTTGTTTGTGGTTTGAGGTTGGTTTTATTTCTGATTTTCATCATAAAGTTTAAACGTTTATATGGAACAGAAGAAAACTGTGAAAATCACTAGTATTTATGTGGTCTAGTGTGCAGAAGCTGATAGCTTTGCACATACTGAACTTTATTAAGGTTTCCTCTGTGAAAAACAGACCTGAAAGGAAGGCAAAGGAATGCTTTTATTTCTTGCTGTTGTCTAGAGCTGAACCTTCAGTAAAAGGGAAGTGAGGAGAATTTGATTACATTACATACTCCTATAAGGATTTTCCTTCATCTCTGCTAGTTATATGCTCAGGCCTGTACAGGTTTGCATATTCCACTGGGTTTCTTCTGCAACCCTTCATGACAGAAATACAAAAGAATTTACTCATCAGTTGCAGACAGTAGCGTTTTTTACGGAAGCAATATATGTTTCTTCTCTTGTTCATGCTGTGCCACATCCCTTCTGATACTTCACAAACATGCCTTCTTCTGCAAACCTCATTGAAGTTCAAATCTGCTTTAAATTATGCTCCACTAGACAGGTGCAGTCACTGAGATCACTTGGGTAACACAAAACACCTTTGACTTCTTGCACATAAGCTTTGCCCACAGAACATTCGGGTCACAACAGCCCAGTACGACTGCTGCAGGAAAAAAAGTATGTAGCTGCAGAGGAAGTTTCAAAACCCCTGTTTAGTAATTTTGGTGTTTTGCAAACTAGGGTATACTTTGGGAAAAAACACACAGATTGGATGTCATATTGCAAAGCAAGAGTAAAACTAGGATTTCTATTAGATAAGTGTTTTCAAATACTTCAGGTTTTAGGATACCCTTTGTAGCTACTTACTTGGAAACTAGTAGAAATGTTTGTAAGGAGCATTTTGGTTCAATTCCTTTTCCATGTAAGGCAAGCTGAACTTGAAGGGAAACGTCAGTTATACATTATCAATCTCTTTTTAAAGCATTCTTTTGTTCTCCAGTTTTCTTTTACCTCTGGGATAACAGAGGAAGGCCTCTCCAAAGACAGAACTGTTCTTCTTAATGATGTATTGCTGAGTAGGAACAGAAAAATTCCAACTGAATGATGAGAAAAGTTTTAATAAAACTTTCCTCTCACTTCCTATTATCCCCCACACAGGTCACAACCAAAGACTTCTAGCAAACACAAACAAGGATGGAGAATTCCAACAAGCACAGACTACCTGGCTGGCAGTGAAGCCTGACTCAGAGAGATATGCAGAAATCTCATACACCCCCATTCCCAAAATTACTGTGAAACACATTGGTGACACTACTCCGGCAGAATTTTTTACAAAGTCACAGTATATAAAGAACCTTAGAGAGCTTCTGCCCACTTTAGTGCTGTGGTTGCTGACAGAGGTGGGAAAACACACTTGCATCAATTCCAGAAGTCACAGGGTGTGGGGCAGGAACGTGGTTCTTCCGTGCCCCAATCTTCTCCTGAAAAATGTGTGTTCTGTGAAGGATACTGCTTACTCCACAGTGGGATTTGGCAGGAAAGCAGATGATTTCATAGCTTGCTTTGTCAACGAAGAGATTCAGTCTCGTCACGGGACCACCAGATTTTGTCACTCTGTTCTCTCTCCCAAGGAATGAGATCATTGTTTCTTTGGGTCAAAATTACTAGACTACCACAGTGAAAGTGGCATAGTAACAACTAGTTCGGCAGTCAGATCCAAAGCTACTATTAGGCTATTTTTAACAAGATCTGAAAGCCTTTCTCAACAAAAAAGTTACATTTTCAGCTCAAAATGAGACCAAAACATCTGTGGAGACAGGGCACCTGGGCACATATACTTCTGATGGAGCTGCTGGTAACGTAGATTGTCACTATTGCTTTTGAACACTTCCATCCCTACAGCAGGCCGGGTTTTCACAGCGTATTTGAAAAAAAACCCCTGGCTATATTTGCCCTTGTCCTGAGGCTGCAGTGCCAGCCTGTGCACAGCCCAGATGCACACAGTTCTCACTTGCTTATTAGATGCAGACTTGCAGCCAATCTTGTCCTCTGGTGTCTTATTTGAAATCGCCAGAGATACACTTTAAACATTTCCTCAAAATCATTTCTGGAAGAGAAAGACTCCATTCAAAGGAATGAGACTCAGCATATCTGCAAACAGTACTAATGCACAGAACCTGCTTTGCTTTACCTTTCTGGATTTGCTCACACTGTGTCAAGTATGTTGCAAGTATGCAGGAACTGCATGTGTTGCTGTCCCTCTTCTATCAGTGAGCAGGGTTTTAAGTGGCTGTTTGTCCACTCCCCATGGATGAGTGGCTGGCTGACCCAGGTGTGTAAGTGGAAACTGTGGAGCAGTGGCAGACAGGCCAGGTAACCTCAGCTGACTAAAGGCAGTGGGCTGGGAGAGGCAGGCAGGGAGCAGGGATGGCACCGTGCCGCTGAAGCGTTTTCCTCACCAAGCTTCACCTGTGAACCAGCTGATTTTTATTGACATGTGAGCCCTGAAGACAATTCCATCATTTCTAGAGCTGATACATTCTTAAATCAGGGTCAGTACTTACACAGTGCTTTTATCTACAAAAAAGATAACATGAAAATTTGTACACTTTTTGTGGAATTAACAGATGAGTGGCAAAGTATCCAAGCAAATAGATTTTCATAGCAAAAGCATATACCCACACTGTTCAGCTCAGAAAGTGGGCAAAGATGGTGAAGATACATCAGTATGGACTTTTCCTCTGATGATCAGTATACCATGGACATTTTTTACAGTGAATATGTGTATAGAAAGTAACCATTTTATGGTAAGGTTAATAGATTTACTCTTAGGAAATATGATTCCTTTAGCATCTTATTCCTTATGCATAAGTACATAACTTCTTTAAGTGCCTCTGTGAAGCTCTCAATGTGCAGTTTCAGACAGATGGAACTGTGTTCAGCTTCAACAGCAAAAAGGAGTTCAAAAAATGTTCTTTCAGGACTGCACTATTTCTGAAATCGCTGACCTGCTGGGATGCTTGCTTTGCTGAGAACACAACATGCAGTGCAACATCCACTTATCTCTTCAACTTTCAGGAAACATGGCATCAAATATTCAGTCCCCTCCAAAATCTCCAGATCATTTATGTATTGTACACTCAAACCTTCCACTGAGATAAAAGTTATCAGCTGCTTCTAATAAATCCAAAATGCTGCTGTCCATCTTCACAGGCACTGCTCCAAAGGTGCTAGTACTCAGTCTCCCTCATTCCAGTCTAGAGGCAGGAAAGCTTCTGATGCTGATACCACTGCTAGACTGCTACACCTGAACAGGCAGAATCCAACCAGGCCTAAGGTGATGAAAAACACATGAGAATCCGTTCCTTCCTATTTTATCCAGCCCAGAAGATTCAACAAGATATGGTCTCTCACTGTCAGGACTTCTATAGACAGACCTCAGTGCTCCATGTACAATTGGGAAGATTCCTAGAGCTAGGTATAGTGCTGGGACAGAGCTGCTATTCCCTTATCTACATGTTTTCTGAAAATACACAATATATAAACATCACGTGACCTGTACTCTGATCCTTTATTTGGGACTGCAACACAGACTAAACCATCCGCTTCTGGATATGAAGATGACCCCTTAATGCCAACACAGTCCCTGATATTAGAAATACTAGCACAGTCTTATTTCCACAAACTAATAATGTGAATTTGTGGCATGCTGATATCCAAAGAAACAGGATGTAGCACACATCACTCTGTCTAGTAACTACCCAGGACCTACTGTGATGTGGACTGCATACAAGCAGTTACAGGAACTGCTGGAGGAAACAAACATTTGCTCACAGCTTCAAAAGGGAACTTGCATAGTTGGACAGGACAGTCTTACCCTTTTGCTGAATATAGCCAAGTGCACATGGGTGTCACTGAGTAGTGTCTGTCTTGTACCTTACAACACAATGGAGTGTTTTGCATTCAAGGAGTTGTCCACATACTCAGGAACTTTGTAAACTTGCTAGCTTCCCAAGGAGATGTGATGCTCAAGGAGGATTACAAGCACTACAAGTAATCAGCATATACCACTCACTAGGGAGGGCAAAGAATGTATTCTGGAAGAGCAGAAGCAGCCTCAAAAACTGCTATCCTTTATCCATCTCACCTTTCTGTTCCCTTTTTTGTCTCTTTTTTGTCCACACTCCTGTGTGACAAGCTGAAAAATGCATTCTGGCAGCTGTACCTGCTCACCAAATAGTCATCAGTAGCATTATTTAATGGGAAAATAATTTTCTAGCCAGACCCCCCCTCCCCTCACTTCCAAAACCATTTTCCAGTATGTACTGCACTGCACTGGGTGCTGCATTGGTCAAACACCTACCATTACATGGAGCCATAGGAATATATTACTGGTTCAGAAAGGATGATCACCTCTTAAAGGGCTGTTTGGAGAAATGAAGTCATGCTAGCATTCTCACGGAGACTGTCTGCAGCTTCTGTCACAATCATCCTGTTTCTTCTGCCATCTCCTTTCCCAGTGATGACATCTCCTTTTATTTAATGGTTCTATTCCAGGATTTCTGAGACTCAGGAGAGGAAACTGAGGCAACCTAAGGTGTAAGAAATCACATAATTTACATTGACTGAGCCTGTGATACCAAAAAGCATTCAAGGGAATGCCCACTTCTCTCATCTTTTCCAACAGCAGGTAGTTGTTTTGAAAAAGGCTCTGTGAGCTCATCATTGCAGGGGGACAACTTCTACCCCAAGTCATCCAGTGTTACCAAAATCTTAGTAATAACTTTTTCATTAACACACACAAACTTGTTGTCTAAATCTATTTAGCTTAGTACTTTCTTAACTAGAAGCCATTTAGCTTTCCATTCAGTTCTTCATGTTTACTTATTTTCTGCAAGTTTTAGAAGATTCTAAATCTTTTGCATTACTTTAAATCTTTTCTTCCTCATTTACCATGTTTCCACGAACTTTCATTTTGCTGAAACAAATGAAGACCCTTGTGGGATGTGCCCCGAATTTCACAGAGGGAATGCTGCCACAACAGAAAGACACATTCTTTTCAAAATGAAAACTCAAGTTAGTTTGGATAGAAAGTCAATGTGGTGATCTCAAAGTTTTGTCAGACACAACATTAGACAAAGTTGCATTAAACTAATGTGCAGCACTGAGAGTTTAAGCAGTCTGAAGCTGAATTTAATGAAAATCTGATGGTTTCCAGGAGGGATAAGTGTGGGGCAGGGAGTGCAGATTCAATTCAGATGCTGATATGCATGATATACATGAAAGTCATTGAATAGGCTGAGATGTTTTGACCAGACAGGCATCTGATTAGTCTCCTTCATGTAAATTTAACTTAACCTTGTCCTAAAGTATGGATGCAAATCAAAATAAATAGCCACCCCTTTGGAAAGAAATACTGAAGCAGTAAAACTTCCAAGAGCCTCTTTGAAGCTGTGGATTTTGATTGTTTGAACTTTTATGTCACTTAATAGTGACAACTTTTATAACAAGAGAAATTCTTAATACTATGTTATTTCTTCTATTTCAGCACAACAGATCACATAACTGTTCTTGGGTTTCCAAACATAAGCAACTGGCTACTTACAGGATTAAATGGATGTAAGGGATATGTATATTCACATCCACTCACAGTTTCTATTTCTAGTGACCCATAACAGTGTGTTAATAACAAATATTTTTCATTCAATCCTACAAAATTTCTGCAAGTATGTATTACTAATGCTAAACACAGTACTTAAGTTTTGATGTATTATTGTTGCTTAACAATTATTATTTTTATTTTCACTTCTAGCTCCTTAAAAACCTCAACATAAATACTTTTGGCATCCCTCCTGCACAGCCACTGATTTGTGGATCACTTAAAAACATTTAAATGTTTTTAAAATCATCCATCCTTTTCTGTCCTTTAATAACTACACTCAGATGTGTAGAAGTCGTATTAGGTAGGGTTTTTTCATCTGACCTTGAAATAACATCAATTTCTAACCATACTAACACAAAAGGAACTAGAGAAGTAATTTTACTTCTGTGTATGTGACTAGTAACATACAGTTTTATAGATCGAAAAGAGCCACAAAAATCATCCAGGAATGTGAAAAAATAATGAGAGCCCTAAAAAGCTCAATCTGTTTAGCTTTTTCTTAAAACAAACAAACAACAACAAAAAAATAATATTGAGAAGTAACTTGATTACAGGGTAAAAGCACCTTCCTGGTGAGAAAATAGTGAGTCCTAAAGAGCTCTTTAATCCATCAGAGAAGGCATAACAAGAATCAATGACTGGGAGCTGAAGGCAAACAAATGCAAATGAAATAAGGTAGAAAATTTTTAGCAGCAGGCATGATTACTACTTATATTATCCTAGTACCTGGAAGCCAAGTCATGGATCAGGGCTCTATTAGGTGCTGGTAAAAAAACCCAACCTCAAAACTAAAAGAAGACACCTAAAATACAGAAAAACACCCTGATCCCTGTCAAAAGGTTACAAAAAGCATGTAAGATGAAGTAACATAATAAATCAGTCGTGATATTATCTTATATGAAAGGCAGCAGTTTCAGACTATGGTTTCATGATACAAAGTGTTGAGTTGAGATACAGACTTAAGGTGATTCTGCGTATCAAGAGTGTTTTGTCCCACTCCCACAATTTCTCTACAGCTATGAAATGTTGAAAACTGATTCTTATAAAAAAAAAATCAATGCTAAAGTCAGTTTTCATTTTTATTTTGCAACAAAATGCCAGTGAATACTTTTGCAAGTATTTTGATTTTTATGAATTTCAGTGAATGAGTGGACCAAATTATCCGTAACAGTATTCCCACCAGTTCTTTTTTACTTGTGAGAAAAACTGCATATCCCAGAGGAAAACATGCAAAAGCAAAGTATGAGATTGCTTTGTTATCCTCATAGCAAATCACTAAGCTTGGTGACCAATCTCAAGCACCATCCACAGATAACATAGACATTAACAAAAACTGAAACTCAGACCATGGCCCGGCAAGATTTTGCCAAAAAAAACCAAAACCCCTAAAATGCTACCAAATTCTAACATAAAAGATAATAAGATGAGCTTGTGTTCCCAACACAGTCGCTCTGGCATTGGAACCTACACATCACTCTTGGTAGCTTACAAACACAGCAGGCCACTGCAGTTTCACTGGGAAGAAGATTAAAGGGGTAAGCCAAGAGCAGCATTTTCTATTATTAAGGGTTTTGCCATCTATTTGTGAGATCAAGGATCAGAAAGATAGCCCCTGAAATTTATTGTGGAGAGAACTGGGAGCATCTCCTCTTATTTTTCAACAGGAAAACATAGGAGAGAAGCCCACCTTTGATTTCTGTTTCTTCACTTAAATTATTTGGAGACTACAGCAACATCTCCAATGTCTATTGCACTGAGAATCACTGGAAGAGCTAATTTTTGGGGGTGGGAATGCTGAAGAGGAAACGAAAACTAAAGAGCTGGCATCAACATTCCACAATTAGTCCCTGAGACCTGGAAGCAAACTGGATATACCCATGGTGTTAACTACCCAGCCTTCTTCCTTCCCTTCCCCCCTGGAGGGGTCCAGCCTCCACCCATTGGCTGATGTTCTGTGTTTCACTGAGCTGGATATTCATGTTCACATGCTAGACAGGGAATCAGTTACAACCAGTTCTAAAAGCTTTAATTTTCTTTTGTTCCTTGTTAAAAATACTTCAAGCTATAGCTATAATAAGTGACATTAAAAGAACACTGCTTCATTGCAAAGTTTAAACACTTAACAGGCCTTACTCTTTGGCCTCTGCTGAATTTTTCCACGGGACTGCAGCCGCCCCATGTGTGCAGGACACAGCTCAGGAAGTGAATCATGGCTGTGCATCAAATTAGATTATTTATAAGTTGGTATATGCATTGTCTTTTAGGAGTTTTGCTGAGAACAAGACTGACAACTACAGGAAGAGAGCGATGGGCATGTGGTTAAGGCAGTTGAATGCCACACAGAACACTCAGTTCTGCCTCTGCCTTCACCAGCAGCCCCCGTGAGCAAGACCACGCACCTTGGCACGTGGCCAACCAACCTTGTCTTCCTCATTTTCTGGGAGTCCAAACAGAAACACCTTGGGCCTTTTACATAGAAATGCAAAGCAGATGATGCTAATGGAAGGTTTGGCTCTTGAGGGAATAATGGAGCTGGAGGCACAAGGTTAAAAGGCAGGAGAATCCAATTAATATCATTGACTTTACTACTGACTAAAGGAGTGGCTCAGTTTTCTCCTTGGTCTAACAGGACAGCAGTGCTTTTCTGTTGTTCTGGGAATATGCAAAAATTCATCAAATACTGCGAAGCTCCTTAATATCATTGTAATAAGCCTACAAAACCAAAGTTTTTCTGATGCTCTACATACAAAGGAAGTTTTGAATCTTTTAATTTCTTGATTATCGTATGCTGCTACATACTTGCTTTAGAAATATATACAATATAAATACTAAAATGTATAGAGATGAAACATCTATTTTTTCTCTCACACTGTTTTTCAATGTGTTTTTGCAAAGTCCTTTCTACAGCTTCTATCAGGGCTATAACTTTAGTATTAAGTGAAACTGCAACATGGAATAGGACAGGGAACAGCACTCATCATCAACAAAAGGTATTCACTAGCTCACAAAAAAAATATCTTCACTCTCAGTTGTATGTTGTGTAAGCACAGCCAGAAGAATGGAAAAGCAGCAGGAGAGCTAGTAAAAGGTAATGTCTTTTCCTACTTATTTTATTATGTCGGAGTATCATCATATTGAAAGTTTTCAGTAATACTAGGCTACCAATTTTGCAAAATAAAATATTATACTTTGTGTCCAGCAAGAAATAAACAAATCTACCTATATATTTAAAAATAACCTGAATAGTTTCAACAGTTACTCTCATTTAAAAATCTGAGTTAAGAGAAATACTACAATGATTGAAAACACAAATGATGATCTCCTCCTAGAAAGCCACTAAATGTAAAAATATAACACAATAATCAGAGCAATCATAAGGTTTAGACACACAACAGAACAGAAATCTTTTAACAATGTCTGACAACATCCCAAGCACCCGGTGTCTGAACACTACTAAAGTGGATGTGCAGGAGACTCAAAGACAATACCATTTTAAAAGATAATTTTCATTATTTAGAAGCAAATAGAAAGGGGAACAAAATAGAAATTTAGGTTCAGGCCTACAATCAGATCTTCAGAGTGAGATTTTGCAGTCATCCAGAGTCCCATGAACTTTGTCAAGCCCTCAGGCTATTGAGGTCCATCTGAACAAATCCAGTTGCAGGATTAGGACCTAAATATGTAAAGAGAAAAAGGATGAAATCAGGTAACACAGCCCACAGCTCTAATTAAAGAGATATCAAACTAATCACAGAAAAATAATCTGAGTGCCTAGACCATGACAAGATCTGCATTTTTACCATAAAATGCTGCAGCTACCGCAAAGGCTATAGTGATACCTTACACCATGAGATTTATAGAGCATTAATTGATCACAGCCCATTTCCCTTCAGGCAAACACAAGTACCTGCAGTGTGTTTGCTTACCTCCTGTGTGCTGCTGCTTTTTTGTGGTTATATGTAATTTGTTTTATTATTTTTAATAAAAGAGAGTGGTCTAAAATCAATAAAAAAGTGATGTATTTATCTTCACCAGCTCTTCATTTCTAGACATGTAGATTTTCAGCCTCTTAGTAACACGACGGGCAAAAACTAAAATGAGATAATCTCCCTGTATTTTAAAACACTGTAAAACTGCCAGAAAGTAAATAATATTTCTATAAAAAGTGCCATTGTTATGCCTATCTGAAGGTTGTGAGAAGTTCTAGCTTGGCAGTGTGTCTCCCTAAGGTTCCAGTGAAACCCCATGGTTGCATGCACCTAGTATCATAAAACTGCTAATGAGAAAACAGACTGTACCAAAAAAATGCCTACCTCATCATGAGGCTTGCCTACTGAAATACAGAATTTAACACAACAGGAGTGTGTGACAGCAGCAGTGAAGACACTACAGGAATATCAGAGTGGCACAAGCACGTGGAATCACAGGCTACACCATGGAGTGCTGTGTCATCCTTGCACATGGTCATTAGGAAGCCATTTTTGCCAAGATGAGAGACTGACTTTACTTAGACCACTTATATATAAGGAAACTCATAGATATGCAAGGCAGGTGAGATTTCCAAAATTTGTGGAGAAAGGAAATGGGTTTGTCTTTTTAGAGTTGGTGTTAGCTCAGGACAGATATCAAAATCTTCACTCCCATTTTAATATTGAATTCCCAGTTATATCCCACACGTATATCTGAAACTGGCACATGGTAAAGAATCTACAATACTGGACTCCAAATACAGTATCAGATTTTTGTTATTTTATTCTCCATAGAGTTCCAGCCTCAAACCTGGGGTCACACTGTAGGTGTGCTAGGGCTTGCAGAGAAGACGCAGCCGGCAGGGCTCAGCCTTCTTCCTGTGTGCAGGCACAGGTCCCAGTTCCAGGGCCCAGTGTGCCTGTGGGGTACGTTTGCTCAATGAATTTATGATTTCACAAATTTTTAGCAAGCAAAGAGTAATTTACTGCCTTATCTGACTAACATTGCTCTTTTTTTGAATAACCTGAAACTATTGATGGGCCATTAATATCAAATTCCTTGTCAGAGTTACATTTCTGAGGAAAGGCAGGTTTTAATTTCTTTTCCCAAAGCATACTACAAAGCTTTATCTTTTTAATCTGGACACCTAACTACTCGACACCTAAGACAACATTTCTTCTTGCTCTTGCAAACATACATTAACAGTTTAGATTTCCATGTCTGGCGGAAATTTATTGGAAAAACAACAAGGAAAAGAAAAAAGCTGTTTGGATTTGGATTTTTTCTTCAGGTTATGCCCCCTTGATACTGCCTCATCTCTGTTTTAAGTGAGAAAAGCCTAGAAACAATTCTAATTCACACCTCTTTGCTACCATGTCCATACAACTACACACCATTGGAAAGTTAGCCAAGAGTAGATGTATTTCCTCTGTCCTTTCTCAACCTGTGAGTTCTGGTACATGATGAAAGGGGAAGGAAAATTTGACTGTGGTTGGTATGGGACCTGACTATAAAATTCTCAAGCAAACTGAAAGCTTCCTCCTCCTGGGGGGAATTCTTATATCATCAGGCAGAATCAGAATAAGGAACAGAATCAATTAATTATTACTGAAATACTATGGAGTATTGTTATTAGAACATAATTTAATTGTAAGGAAATTACCGTATCTGTGTTCACCATTACTATAAACCAAATTAAAAGATCAGTACCTTCCCAGCTAATGCAAAATACATCTTTTCATGCTAGGCACCCCACTGTGACATTACGAATCAAACTCAACAATTAATGCCCAGTCCTTCGTGGCAGGTGGGGAAATATTCTAAGCAATATTATGTGGGAAGCAGTTGTAGGAGTGAAGAATGTCAAATAATAAATAATACAATTATATTTGAGGACAGATCTTTACAGTTTTCCTATGAATGACTTAACTGTTGGTGACACACACAAAACTGCACAGCTACATCATCCTGCCTATTGCTCAGACATATAACTCTAGCATTGCCTTAGGTCCCAAAGACACTCCAAATCCCAAGATTCATAATTTGCAGATACTTTCAGTGTAATATTTCTAAGATGGTATTTTTCTTAATCCTCCCAATCAGCTAAAGTATTCAATCAGGTTAATCATCATCATCATGTTTTGATTCAGCAAGATTTTGCTCTCTGCTTTTTGATTCAGCAACATTTTTTCTCTCTGCTTTTGACAAACACAGCCTAATATCACACACATTCACTCAGAGAATTGCTGCAAAGACCCTTTTCCAAGTCAATCACTTGGAGAACACATCACTGTCTCCACAGTTCTTCCTGGCTACTTCTGCAGCATCTACCACTTGTCTTCACTTTCAAGGCCCATCTTCACTTTTCACCACCACACCTATTGCTCCTTAATCATTGTCAGGAAAACAGCTGTGGTGTACTCATGTTTGAAACTGGGCCAATTTTCACAAAACATAAAGCTGAAAAGACCATTAGATCATATACTGTCTAATTTGATTATTATGTTATGTTTGGCTAAAGCAATTTAAAAACCCCCCACTTTTTACTGATAAAAAAAATAAAATTCAAGGATGCTTCTTGTATCTCTTCCCTTCCTCCCATCTGCCACTCAGTGTCAGGAATCCAGTTTCCAGCTCCTCTCACACCCACATGGTGTATTTTCAAACAAACCTCTTGTGCCTTTTCTTGTCTTACACCTTACACTTAATGGAAACTTCCTTAAATATTTGAAACAACTGCTGTTGTTCAGAGCTTTCTCTGAAATTCAGCTTACTAACATGCCCCTACAGCCCCTATGAGCAAAATGTGTGATAAGTAGTTACATACATATCACCTGTTTTCAAATGTCTAAAGTGAGCAAGAGTGGGATGCAGGAGACAGATCCTACCCCACAGTAAACAGAGAGAGACTTCTTTAGTGATTGGGTTGAAGGAACTCCTGAAACACTGCAAAATGTCCTCTGAAGGAGTCTCTGCATGCACTGTGGAAATGGCCTGAGGAAATCAGTCTTTTGATTTAGTTACATGAGTTGGATCCCTAAAGTATCAATGTTCCCCCTGACTACTACATTTCCCTTCTCCTCTGTGTGTATTTTCTACTTTCAGCTGTATTATATTTACACTGCTAAGATTTAAAATTGCAAATATTCTTTCCAACCCATGTCTGCGTGATGCAAAGCATCATAAGAATTACTTATTTTACAATTATACAAAAGCAGTCTTACAATGCTATACAGTATTTTATTAAACAGATCCTGATCATGCAATTATCATAGCATTACACATCTATGCCTGGTGGATGATGCACAACTCTGTGCACCAGCTTCAACTCTGGTATTTACTAAATTCCTCAATCCTATAACTAAGACCCGGAATGTGTTCATGGCTGGCATCAGCTTTTTTTCTCTGCAGTGTGAATCATGGGCAAATCCTCAAGACAAATCAATACAGCTAAAGAAGCAGAGAAGAGAGAATAGGAATATTAGGAAGAATTACGATATCAGGAAAAATTTCTTCACATGAAGGGTGATTAGATATTGGAAAGGACTGCATAAACAATAATCAAAAGTCATACCAGGCACCATGTAAAAAAGAAAACAGAACAGAAGAACTGCTACTGGTTATTATCTAGTTCTTGCTCCAGATAACAGAAAATAAGTTCTTTCAAAGCTCAAAATAAGAGAAAAACGCCTCCTGAAGCAAACAAAAAAATGAGGACACAGTCAGTCATAGATCAAAATCTGATCAAAATCTAACCAGGGAAAAATATTGAATTAAATGTTTTGATTTCATTATAATAAATTTCATTAATAGCCTAGAGTTAACCGCAAAATGCTGAAAAGGACATATTTGGTCCTGTATTATGGTACAATCATTAATAATTCAGAAACTGGGGCAAGTACCATGGCATAAAATCTGCAGTTATTTCAGTTACTCAGGTTCAAGGAAAATTATTAATCTAGCCAAAATTAGTAAATGGACCCCAGAAACACTAAATCAAGTTTAAATGATGATAGATAGATAACAGACACATACTAAAATAAACCATTAAAAAAAAGTCTGCGTTTTATGAGGTTTCAGATGAAACACACAACTCTAAGGAACTCAGTGCAGTAAAACTCAATGTATTAGGCAAAGGGAGGGTAAGTTACCTACAAGATCTCCAGATAAATTGATGTTAGTCACTAACATTTATTCTCCCAAATATTTAATTTACTCACAGTCTTATGTTCACTTACAAGCACTGACACTTATCTGTTTAAAGGTCTGGCCAAGACAACTGACATGAAAAACAAAAGACAAGGGTCATCAGCTATAAAGTCCTCGCCCCATTTCAGGAGTTGTTTTAATTATCAATATCAATTAGACAAATCATAGAATCATAGAATGATTGGGTTTGGAGGGGACCTTAAAGATCATCTAGTTCCAATCCCCCCTGCCACAGGCAGGAACACCTTTCACTGGATGAGGTGCTCAAAGCCCCATCCAACCTGGTCTTGAATACCTTCAGGGATGGGGCATCCACAGCTTCTCTGGGAAACCTGGTCCAGTACCTAACCACCATCGTAGCAAAGAATTACTCCCTAACATCTAATCTATCTCCTTTCAGTTTGAGGCCATTAACCCTTGTCCTATCACTACATTCCAGTGTCAGGTGCAAGGAGGTGGTAGGTTTGCATCTGTTTAATGGAAGTCAATCATTAGATCAGTTATCCCTTAATGGGAAAACATGCCAGTTGCTTTGGCCTCAGGAAGGAACCAGGACCCACTTCTGCATTTAGTGAAAAATCTCTGCTCAACACACCACTACAATAAAAATAAAAATAACAAAACAGGCAGCTTAAACAATGGAAGACAATTAGAAGAAAACCAGTGTAATGGGATTATAAAAATCAGTGCTGTGACCTTACTAGAAAAAAAAAATCCCATATGAGGTACAGGTCACTCTTTTTCGAAAAGGATGTTAAATATATGGATAGGGTTCAAGTGTGAACAGTAATAAACACAGAAAATATCCCATGAAGAGAAATTAGAGAGTTTCAAATTGAGAATATTATGCATGGACATGTAAAGTAATTGCTCTAGAGAGGTCAGATCAGACATTTGTATGCTTGTTATCTTACAATGCAAGAAAAATACAAAGAAATACTGAAAGTGTGGAAAATTCAAAACTGAGCAGAAGAAATCTTTTTTCAGATCATATGTAATCCATTCATATTGATTGTTATGGAAATTCAGTTATTAATCTAAACACAATGTCCCTATCAATGACAGTATAGATTAAACCAGTTACTACATAGAGAAATCAGGAAGCAACTTATTTAGAGTTAACATCAACTGAAGCATTAGGAGGTATTTACTAGTGAAATGGGAAACTGTATTATGGTTTTAGCAAATACCATAATCCCTATGTAAAAATATAAATTTAAAAAAGGAATAGCAACTTGATTTCATTATTGAAATTTTATTCACAATTTCACAGTAACTCTTCCTACAGTTTGCATTAAATACTACTAATAGCTCATTAACAACAGTAATTGTCTTTAGAAGGTTTTGAAACAACTAAAGTTGGACACATTAAGCTTTTATGTAAGCAGTAAAGGCAAATACATGAAAAATTAAAACCAGCATGATTATAAACTTGTTTACTCCATCACTGCAGGTTCTACCTAAAATATATTTTTCCCTCATTTCCCATCACAGCCAGTTTCTTAGAAGCTTGTCTGCTTTTCAAGACCTGATATTGAACAGTTTCCCCTTTATCATTTTTAAAAGGATTATTTTAACAAGGATTCTTATCACAGATCTTTCTAACAAGCACCCAAAAACTGACTACTTACTGTTCACCCACAGACAAGCGAGCTAGAATCCTTAGCATGCCACAACGATACTGCTTGGTTATCTTGATTAGATCATCCTGGTTTAGTTTGAAATGCACATTGTCACTGCATATGTTAAGACCCACATAGCCCTGTTGTATTAGCAATTACAAAAATATATATAACATGATAACCTATATAAAACATATATAACATTATCATTTTTTATCAAATAGCAGAGTCTTAATTTTATTAGGATAGGCACAAAATGAAAGAGAGCATAAGGATGTGGCTTCATATATTTTGGTTGATTTTTCCCCATCTTATCTGGGAAGGTAAAGAGAATATTACATTGTTTGGAGATAGAGGAGCAGGAGAGGCTGCCAGCACTGCCAGTGCAAGGCTGGGCTTAGTCAGGGGCTGGGTCAGTAAAACAGGGCAGAAGTAAAAGGCTGAAGCATCACACAGTGTAACACACAGTGAAAGTGAAGACTCAAAATGTCAATAATATAGAGAGCACAAAGAACCAGAAAGATTGCCTGGGAACTCTTTCTCAGATAGAGAGAATACAGCTTGTACTAGGACACAAAAATGGAGAGGTTTAAAGAGCTACATGACCTTCATGTGGTGATACTTGAATGTAGGCTCTGGTTCTGGTAGCGAAGGGAATTTCAGTTCATGGGCAGCTGTGGGTCTGAGAAGACCTTACTGCCTGCAATGACAGGAAAGCTGACTGGAATAAAAGCACAGCAGAAGGTTGCAATTAGGTTGTATGAAATTTCTGAACCCAAAAGGCAACATCATCTCCGTTCAGAAAGCAGCAGACCATTTACCACCATGATACTACAGAACATAAAAATTATTCTCCTTGGGTAACTTAGTCTGTTTTGCTGTTTTCACAGGCTGTGTATTTGAGTGAAAGAACTGTCACTTGGCAGATTGACCTTTCAGTTGTACAATTTCTACCCGAGATAATTTTAATAACACATCCTATTGACAAATATTGTCACTTTCTAAAACAGAAGGGACATTTTGCATTTCTAAAGCTATCATATGCTTGATAGGATGCTCTGAATGGACATAACTTGAAATATACCTCACTGGATGTTTTCCTGCAAAACTGTCCCATGCTTTTTTCCTTTTAAGTAGAAGGTGGGCAAAAGCAATAAAATAAACTCATCGGAGAAAAGGTGTAAACTTACTTCATTTAGATGTAAAGGAATTTCTTGTTAAGGACACTTCTTTGCTCATTCCAACAGTACTAAAGCTATTTATTTGGTAAGATGAGTTTCTGGACTGAAACAGACATTTCTGAACTTGTTGATGATTAATGTACAGTTTAAGAGAGCCATTACTTTGTGACAAGCACTACAGCAGCCAAGTGTCAGATAATACATCAACTTCTGCTCCACTCTAATTCTAATTTAATGGTCAGAACTCCTATTCTTAAAGTCTTGTTTCAAATATTATACTACAAAGAATTCAGCAGGATACATAGTAGTTGCTGTGTAAGTCTTGCAGTTTGAATATCACGTAGGCATTAAATTCGATGTATTTTAACATCAGTTAAAGCACGTTTTGAACGGGAACATGTGCCACAATCCCCTGCATAAGCACTGAAGGAAGAGCTAAGTTTCTGCTCTAAACGAACAAAAGAAACCAGACATGAAGCCAGCGCGGAGCGGGCGCGCCGCCCGCCCCGGGCAGCGGCGGGGCCGGCGGGCAAAGGTCCCTCCAGCCGCGGCCCCGGCCGGCTGCGGGCGGCTGCCGCTCCCTGGGGCCGCCGCCAGGGACCCAGGGAGGGATCAGGGAGAGACGGAGGCACGACCCGCCGGGTCCTAAAGTCGCCGAGCCCCGGCAGGAGTCTCTCGCCGCCCGCCCCGAGAAGGCACCGAGGCGATGTCCGGACCATCCCAATGGAGAAATTTCTGGCCGCGCTGGCTCGAGGACAGATCTCACGGGGAACCCCCTAAGGCCGCTTGGACGTGCTCATGTGCAACACGGTCCGTGTGCCGGTCACTGGCAGAGCTGAGCCCAGCCACGGGTGAAACCACTCCGCCCCCGAGAGAGAAGCACTGAATGATTCCACGGGAAAAGGAAGAGGACGGTATCATCAGCCCCTGACATCGATGCACCTTCTATGCTTGTAAGAAACTCTGATTTGTTCGTCAAAACTCAGCCCCTGAGCTTTACCTGAGAGCTGCTCATCTTCATCAGGCAGTACAGGAACAGAAAAAACGCTCTGGAACAGGTGGGAAAGTGAGAGAGCAGGACTAAAACTGTACGTGCAGCAGCAGACACGAGCACGATTCCAGGATCTCTCCTGGCAAACGAAGGAAGGCTCTTGACAAGCCAGAGACTGGGAACAGAGGAGACTGCAAGAAGGCCAATGAGGCAGCTTTTACACCTGTAGATACGGAATACACCAGCATGCCTGCTTTCTGGCTTGCTATTGACACTATGGTCTATTAAAAGCAAATGAAGCTGTACAAGATTACCACCCTCTGCACCTACACACCATCCTTTCAAACACATCAGCCTGGCCACAGCAGTGATTTCTGATGTATTTTCACTTGCTACCTCCTTCTCCTTGCCTATACATCAACACCACTTGAAGATTAAAAAGTAGAATTGTTATAACTTTATACGTTTTAATACCATTTTAGTGAGACATCCTTAAGTGACCTGAGATGACTTGGCCTGGGGGTGCTAGAACTGCAAACAGGATTGAAACAGTTGCTTTTATTGCCTTCCAGTGTTTCCTGTTGAATTGAGATCAATTTTGTTAACAGCTGCACATAGTTTTCATTAACGTGCCTAGCCTCGCTGCCAAAGCTGCCAAGGGACCGGACAGACAAGCTTCCCATCAGCGAGTTAGGTGAGCAGTGACAACCTCCTCCCAAAAACGAGCAGGGACACAGACAGAAAAAGCTGCATCCATTGTGCAGCCATGAGTAGTGTTAAGTGAAAAATTTATATTAAAGACTGGTCTTTCAGTAAATGTATCTGTTTGCTTTGGCATAAACTCCTCCACTGCATACTATGCGTGACAGAACAGGACCATTATTTAAAAGCCAAAATACCTGACTTGTGATATGTTGTATCTATCCTGTCACAGTAATCTTTCTTACTCCTATCAAAACCACAAAACAAAACCACAGAACAAAATTTCTGGAGCCTTACACATACTTTCAATATACGAATCAATGCAGGCTTAGAGTGAACACCCTTACGTGGTACATGAAAAAAAGCCCAAACATCCTATAGACTCAAAACAAAATCAAAAAAACTTTCACTTCATATACTTTTCAAAGCCTTTCCTCTCACTGCTGTGAGTGCACATCTCTCTCCCTATTGCAGATACTAAAGAACCTCTTCCTAGCAACATTCTGATGTGAAGCTTCTGAAATGTAAGTGATAAATTGTGTGACTTCATCAATAGGTAAATCTCCTCTCACACTCTTACTAAAAAAATGGAAAATCAAAAGGTTAAGAAAGCCAAAATTCAGGGAGAATAACCAGGGGCCAACTGGTTCAATCTAACACTAATTAATGTTTTCACAGGTGGAGAGCATTAGATCTGTGCTATCAACTTCCCAAATAAAACAATTTTTGAATCTGTTTAAATACTTAAAAAAATGCACAGGTGGCAATGCAAATCAGATACTTCTGTAGTCTCTCATCAAATAGTTCAGAAATGAATACAATGAAACAGTACCACCTTGTTAAAAGAGAAAAAACAACTAAAAATTACTATTTCTCAGTTCCAACTTGGGCTCGCAAGACAGATGTAGCTTACAAACTCAGCAAATCAACAGTGTGGAAAAGAGCAATCAGACATGGTAAAACACAGCTTTTTGAAAGTACACTGAGTAATTGCTAGCACACACGTTCAAAGTGCACAGAACTTCCCAAGGATTCAAACGGATATGAGCATCTTCCACATTTTTATGTGCAATGGCATCAAGTTTCACTGAGGGTTGCAATAGTGAGGGCATGCCTTGAGGCTGGCATATTCATTTAACATATGAGTCATTCAGTGTGGAAACAACATAACAGAAATATCCACAAACCAATGAATTGTGAAAGAACTATAACATTTTCCCCCTCAGGCCTGCACCTACTAAAGTGTCACAAATAAAGTTAATGTCACAGAAATGATTCAGCAAAAGAGGAATTAAGCAGTAAATGACAGTCAACTATTCTATAAGTCAATCACTTAACTGTTTTTATTTGAAACCACACCAGTCAGTACAGTCATCTTAGAAAAGATCAACAGAAAAAGACACTCCAGACTTGACTTTTATTACTGCAACTACAGATAAGATACCTCTATGACATGGAAATTGCAAACTAGGCTTTTCTTCACTGATATCCTCCTTCAGAATTTGAGGGAATTTAAAACTAAGAACTTATCACCACTTCCTTAGCCCCCTCTTCCCCCCCGAAAAAAAAAAGTTGGCTTGAAATATAAAAAGATAAAATAATTAACCAAACACTTGACATGCAATGAACCTGAGTGAAAGATTAGCCTGGCAAGAAAAAAAAAAGTTGTAAGCAGCCTTGCTTCCTCTCCATTAGCTTCTTACTACACTAGCTTACAGAATCATACCAGTAAAAAAAACATTTATAAGTACATCAAAGCAGGTATCTAAGTTTACATACATATATCTAACATGCATATTTGCCCACTGCAGTTAAGGGAACCTAGTATGGCCCTAAATTTAAGCTGCTGATTTGTGTTTTGTATTTTGGCACTGGAATGAGTACATAGTACTTTGAAAGCCAGATTTTCTCCCCCTCCCACCTCGAAAGTAAAAATGAAAAACTGAGTGTTACACAAAGGGATATTAAATAGTAGTCACTCTTAGTCACCTTCCTTGCCAACCTAATTTCAAATAAGGAGACTGCTTACATTAATCTTTTAAAGTCTAACTTATACACTTATATCAGACCCTTGGAGCATGGCCACAGACCTCTCAGGAGCTCACCTACCAGGCATTCTCTGTCCTGCCTCCCCCAGTATCTTAGCGAGGATGCTCTGTTTCAGATAATGCTGCTCTAGGTCCCTGTTATGATGCACATCTATACTGTGAAATGGAGTCCAGTGCAGCTGGGTTCTCCCAGCTTGGCTGGTACTCACCCCCATGAGAATACATCCCTGTTTTCCTGCTCTCACTGAGTGTCCATGGGAAGTATCTGTGTTAGCACAAGGATATGTCTGAGCTCCTTATCCTTGCCTATCAGCAGGGCTAAGGCCTCTGACAGGCACGCTGTTACCACTCTCAGACATTAACCACCACCCCTCTGACCAACACAGTCGATCCGATTAACGCCTAATCTGCTTGTGAATCAGTGCCTGAGCCACCGCTGCTTTCTGCAGGCCATGACAAAATTAAGAGTTCCTGAGGTGTGTCAGAACCCTAATTTCACTGGAAGTAGCACGCTCTGGAACAGCTATCTCAACTATAAAACTGGTTCATCAGAAAAATGTGCAGTGTCTTTGCTGCTCTTCACTACAGAGCATATACATATCCAGCACCTCAAAATACCCTGACCAAGAAGCTTTAAGAACTGCCAGCTGCCACCAGAACAGCTCCACTTCAATATCAACCACCAGTGGGATTCAAAGAGTAGGAAGAAAAAGAGGAACAAATTCTTAGTTAATTTCAAGAAGTCAGTATATACACTGATAAGAATATACTTAGCTTTGGTGAAAACATGAATTTTTGCTTAGGGGATTGTTGGCCTAAGTTATTTCAAATACTAAATTTAAAGGAACCACTGCAGGAGCTATACTGCAGTTACAGTAGAACTTTCATTGGAGTTTTTACTTGCACTTTCTAATTGTGTACATGATTTAAATGGTGTGAAACTTCCAACAAGGTAGTACTGGTACAGTAACTAAGCACGCTGCCATATTTTTTAAACCAATACAAGGACTAAAAGTTTCCAGCTATGATTAGTGTGTCAAAAATTACATGTTTTGTATCTCCTGCAAAGCTGAATGCAACGCCTGTTAGAACATTCACATGTGTAGTGGTGAAATATGCCACAAGAGATTATACTCTGAGTGAAAAAAAGCTGTTTTTAAAAAAATGACAGTTCAAAAATATTCAGTTCTAAATATTCAGAGAAACAGGCTCACAAACAGTGAGCCATAAATGGCCACTAACTCCCTCTCTAAAATGACTTACTTTTCTAAAAAGATGCTTTCACTGTTTTTATATGCAAGAAGTCACTGCTAAGTAAAGTTGTTGTACACTGCTTCAGAATTTAAAATTCTTCATGATACAGAGCAATCCTCCTACTTTTCAAATTTTAGAAGAAAATTTCATCAGACAAATCTTCAGAGAGACACAAACACATTTTACTGAGAACTACCACGTAGTGTTTAATAAATTGCACACAAATTCTTACCAGAATGCCACTGCTTTTGGAGATGCCATATCCATTGTTATCCTCAAGATATCCATTCTTATTCATCATTAGTACCCTGCTTCCTTTGCACTCGAGCTTCGGAACGGATTTCTGACAGGCAACCCACACCTACCAAAATGGTTTCTAGAAAGCAAATTATATAGCTGTAAGACATGGAAAACAAACCAGCAATTTGCAAACCACTGCAAGTGCAATGCAAACACAGTCAATAGAAAATTCATTCTGAAACATTCATCCTATTATGCTGGACACTAATATAACCACAGCTGTAACACTATACTTTTAAATCACTGATTCACCTAAAAAAAAACCACAAGAGCAAAATTCCTTTTTATCCCATGGAATCTCATATATTTCATCTCATTAAGGGTGGTCATTTGCCTACAAATGATTTTTATAAAAGAGCAGGATAAAGGAACATTATTCTAAACCATACTTAGGGTCTTCTAAGGACTAATGAAAATTGAAGTTCCATTTATGCTAGAAAGAGCAAATACACAGAACAGTAAAAGGTCCCTGACCACCTAAAAAAACAGGTCTAAACAGGTAAGACAGCACAGGGGAAAAGTCCACACACAGCACAAACAGCAGGACTGCAGTAAATGTGACAGCAGTTCTAGTTTGCAGGTGGCTTTTGCTTGCAAACAACACAGGAGGTGGTACAGGGTAAGAAGGGCACATTGGGTGGGGGAGGAGCATATGTTGAGTGCAGGAATGAAGCAAAAGTGAAGAGGTAAAATGGACAGCAAGAGGTGGAAGAAACAGAAGCACAGGACAGAGAACAGCTAATTAAAGCTAGTGAATGTTCTCTGAATGGTCAAAGGTCCCTGGGCTTTTGGCTCTTTCTGTTCCTGTGAGTTAGTCTCTGGCAAGGTCCTTTCTTTACAGCTCCCAGGCTTAGAGCAGTATACTTAGACTTATTTTATGCTTATTTTCAGTTCTTTTCCCCATCACAATCCCCTCCCCACCTTTTAAGATGGGATCAAAGATCCCTCCCTCACTTGTAGCTATAAAACAGAGATGATCTGAATCTGCTCAACAATATCTGTATAGAACAAGCACATGCAGATCAGCCCTATTTGCAAGCGATCCAAGTTCTGATATTCTGACTTCAGCCTTCTTAATTCTTTCTTAGGTAACACATGCTGGACAGCAAAAACATGAGGCAAGATACTGATCTATAAAACAGTAATTGAAAGTTGTTATGAGTAGGTAAAACATTGTACTCCATGCTGAATAACAGAGTTGATAGGGTTTGGGATGGGGACAGCTGCTCTATAGGCTCTGGTGCACACAGCCAGATGGAAATATTCTAACCTTCACAATAAGTTCCAGCGTTCTAGTTCTAAGTTCTAGCGTTAACTGAATAAATTAGGCTTATATCAAAATAGAAGATACATTTTCATTGTCAAAACACTCGTTGATATCCTTTAGCATAAATGGAGGTAAGTCAGTGTAAAGAACAAGTTTGCCTACAAAGGCAAATTGAACCTATGAAACTGAAGTGGTGTAATTTTTTATGGCGCTGTATGGATAAGGGCAAATAAACTAGATTGAAGTCACTTTCATCTGGTGCAAGATCTTTGATAAAAATAGTTTATACAGGCATAGCAACTGCAATATAATTCAAAACAATTTCTGGAATTGGGCCAGCCCTCCTAGGTTGTTTCCTTCTATGTGGAAATAAGCTACCAATAGATACAGTTTTATCCTGATACAGCTCAATTCACACTGGGAAAGGTGGCTGATACTTTAATTATGCCAGTACAAATAAAGTAGAGAAATGCCTGATAGAAAACGGAGTGTCTCAGATACAGTCCATTTAACTATTGCAAGACAGCAACAATACTCCTAGCAAAGGCAACACTTTAGAGTACTAATTCTGAACTTAAAAAATAATCCCACCTGTGTCATTCCCAGAACATCATCAACCTTTGAAATGCTAATGGAATTAGTAGAGACAAACCAGACTTTGGATTTCTGCCAGATTCTGTCAGGAGTTCATCTGACAAAAGTCTTCTCTGTGCCACTCAGGTGTCACTTTTCTTTTCATACCCACTTTTCTTTTAAAATGAACTATCTTTTTTTTTAGCAACAATGTTGTGGTAATTTAAAATCTTTGTAAAAACACTGGTAAAAGCAAAGTGTGTGTCTTGGTTGAAAAATACACATAAAAGCAATTATTACTCCCCTGTCACACTATAGCTTTGGAAATTACCTGTGACTTGCCAATGACAATAACAGGCAAGCAGTTATCCAGTAAAATCCCTTTAATTCAGCTGCACAATAGTACTTCCACACTACCTGTACTTTGCTTGGTTGTTTGAAACAGCATCTGCCAATTCCAGCTGGGCTGTTAAAAAAAGCCCAATTTTTTTTGCTTCTAAAGTAACAAAGTTTACTTATTTATCCAAGTGTTCTTTAAAGGAGAAAACAAATGAAAAAAAAATAATGTTTTAACCACTGTGTTGTCCCTGGGACATTATGAATGGTAACTCCCAGACCACTGAGTTGAGACACTAGAATCACCTGAAAAAACAAGAATGCATTTTCCTCTTTACTTGAGACTTCTTTACAACGGCTTCCAAAACAGACTCAAGAGAAATGCATTGCTTTTGTCTCCCTATGTCTGCCTCCCACTAAAATAAGACCTGTGCTCTCAGAAATCTTTGGATAAAATGAAATACCTACAATTGTAACTCACTTAATAAAGGTGAACGGTTTGTGCCTCGCTAAAACTAAGAACTGCAGCGACCATAACCTATCACATGTACTGATAGATGTATTAGTTATTAAAAAGTAAAATATTTACTTTTATAGCATAAATATTCTCATCTTAGGGATGAATCTGTGCTGAAAAGTGAGGTGCTTAAAAGTAGGGGGTTTTTGTTTGCTAGCTGATCAACCTTAGTAAGAAAAAAAAATTGAAAATAAAAATCAACACTAATTGTTGTATAGCATCCTATCATAAATTAATGAGAAGGGCATATTTATATAGAAAAGCCTGTTAAATAAACATGGTATTTCTATTTAGAAAAATTATCTCATTGCAAATAGTTAACAGAGCACTTTAAAGACCTGTCAGAAAATGTAGTCTATTAAATATAGAAATTATCATTTCTCAATACTATGAAATTCTGTAAAAAAAAAATCTAAAATACTTTTAACTTACAGAAAGCATCTTGAAGGATGCATTACTTAAATCTACTCCTTACAAATCAACTTCATTGCTCTTTTTGAAGGTATCCCATAACATACACAATTACCATTCCACAGCATGATAATGAACTTAATCTTCAAAGCACTACATAGGCTTCATCACCTCTTCTTGGTGAGCATGTCAGGAATGAGATATCCTCTCTTGGAAGACCCTAGAACTCCCTTAGCTGCATTTTAGATAAGGCAAAAGAGTCTCCTCCTTCAAAAATATAACCAGTTCAATATGACAACAATAAAAGAGTGGGATCCAAGAGGAGAGCACTTAAGCTGGATGTTCGTGACCTGGATAACAAATTCCTGGGCCTGCTCTCACAATAATGTCATGATGCTGGGACCCAAAACCAGTATAGCACATTGGGTGGTATCCAGTCCTGCCATTGTTGTTAAGCCCTAAGGTAAGGTACACATCAGCTCCAACATGAGCCCTCTCTTAGACATTCTTGAAACACAAGTCCCAAGAACAAGTTATGATATGCCTTTCTGAGGGGCAGGAAGCTAATCGTGTTCCAAAGAACAGTGGAAGGAAGATACTCCATAAAATTAATATACCAATGGGTTACCCACAGAGAGAGGTATGTGCACAGCTTATGTATTGCTCAGATACTTCTATTTTAAAGTGCTAATGGCACAAACTTACCTACAGTGATATGAACCATCTCTTAAAATACATCACTTCTCTAAGACCGAATGTGCTGTGGGCTACATGATTTTTTTTTAATTATAAAGAACCTTTAGTAACTGTTGCTCAGATTTTCTATAACTTTACAAATTCAAGAGGTGCAGAAATTCACCCCCAATTGTTTAGTATATCCTGTGGCAAGAATTACAGGGATTACTCATTTCTATAGGGGAAAAAACCCCCAAACCCAGTATTCTTCACCACTTATGAACACACAACTTATTGCAAGCATATGATACCCCTTTTACTCACTTAAATGAATTAGGAAGCTACTATAAAACCACTTGTATTTTAAAAGGTTTTTTTAACCAATTGCTTGGCAGGAATAGGTGCTTACTTTCTTAAAGCAGATGATCTATTTCAGATGCAGCTGTTTCTCTAACATTCTATATTGCCTCTAGAACTGAACATAGAAAACCCTAAATATATCTCACTGATGTTAACAGTCCATTGAAGTTAAATATCTTAAAAGGTAATATATGTATTTCTTTGATTTGCTGTAATCTTTTATCTTAAAATACTCTCAATTTTTATTCTTGATCTCAATCTCAAAATACTGATCCTTTTATATTATCTTTCTGGTTTTGAAGGTGGCAGGGAAGTAAGTCTATAGTTCAAATTGGGTAAGTCTTAAAAACAAATACCCAAATCTGTAATGTTTTCTCTTTGAAACACTATGACAGAAGAAAAGCTTTTTGTTTTTTAACAGGAAAATGTATTGTTTTTTTTCTAACAATTACAGTACTATTTTCCACTTTTTCCTCCCCATTTCCCCCAGAAAGCAGAGCAAAAGAGAACCCTGGATGACAAACTCTAGGACAAGTTACTGGAGATGGCCATAACAGTTCCTGCTGCCATTGCACACTATTCCTCTCCAAGTTTCCTGCCTCCAGTACTGAGGCAGCAGCACCTGCTACACCACTGTACTTCCAAGAGCAGAAATAAAGTACACTAGCACCAGTTCTGGGCGACTTTAATGCTCTTTGTTACAAACTATACTGAGATGTCACAACACAAACTGAGTTACCCTGCCCTCAGAGAAAGCAGGGGCCAGCTGAAGCAGGAAACAAACCCAGTTAATCCCATGATCTGAACAGAGCACTCATCACTTACTCTAATATGGAAGCTGTTAGCTCTAAATTATACATTCAATACCAAAAGACATCCCTGTCTTTGCAAAATGGAAACCACTACAGTTGGACCAGCTACACACAGGTACATGTAGGAAAACGGGATGAGAACTAGATATTCATGTTATGTGTCAGTAGAAGTCCTCTTTAGAAACAGTACTGCTGAAATGTTAGATAATTATATAAGGCTCAAACTGCAACTAACAAATCCTCTCACAAATATAGACATGTCTATTTTAAATTAAATGTTAAGTGGGAAATATTTATAGTTGAAGTTGCACACTTTGCTACTTAATTATCATCATTTTAAAAAGAAGACACCTTTAATTTCCTACTCCAAAGAAATCTGATCTGATCTGTAGCTTGGGAGTCCCCAGTAGTCAGTTCTGAGATTCTCATCCCACTGAATGTCAAGGACCTAGCTTTTCAAGGATGGGATTTCAACATCATTTATTGACAACTTAACTTTGTCTCACCAAAGATAAACCAACCTTTATTCCCACTCAGGTCAGCTCATTGATTTCACAGAAAACACATTTAGAAAGCAGAGCTGAATGCTTTCAGAAATTCCACCCATGAGATAAAAAGAGGAAAAATGCCTGAGACTTCTTGATGCATGATGAATCAAGTATTTTTGTATATTTGTGTGCAAAGTAACAAGTAACTGAAATTACTATTAACTGCTTGAAGAAATAATATAATCTCAAATACCTTAGCTTCTTACTCTTCAGATACAGGACTCTGTTCTTGACAAAAACCCAATTTTATCCTTGTACCAGAGGTTGTGCTAGGAAAATAACAGTTTTGCTGAAAGAGTCTGAAAAAAAATACACTTGCTGCTCTCAATATCCATGTTATAGATATCATAAGCATTACTATGAATGAAACTGAACTTGGTTTCTGTTTTACTCTTGTCCTACTTTGGGTTCAATGGAATTGTGTTCCATTAAAGTTTGACTTCCTGTGTAGTCAGAATAGATTCTCACCAACAGGAAAACCTAATAAGTTTAAGAATAAATATTGTTCTTCAACTACATTAAAAATAAATTTGGATACATCAAAGCCCTCAGTTTTTATAATTCCTTAGCATTTTTAAAAAACCATTTTAAAATTGTATCTGGTGAACACTATTCATAGCATTCATACTGCAAAATAGGACCAGAAAATATAAGTGCTATCTCCAGAATTAAATCTGTTTTGTGATTATTTTATTGACATAGATTTCAGTTTTTAGAAGTTCACTGAAGCAACAGCCTCTTTTTCACTACTGCTGTTCCTGTTTGGAGTACACTTACAGTTCAAAAGCTTTTCTTAACTATTTTCTGACTTCTAATTATCCATTACCTTTATAAAGCATTTATTTAAAACATTATCTTCATGTTTCATACAAGTATGAAAGGACTAATCTAAAGGCTTCACTTCAAAGAAGTGATGCTCCTTCTATGTCACCAAAGTTCTCAGCATCAGTACTCTACCACGAAGGCACTGAGAAGAAGTCCAACCTGTACGAAAACACGCAGAACAGGAGCCTCTGTTTCCAGAGCCAAAACATACCACAGTAATATATTTGAGAAATCGAGTACATTTAGTTCTGTAGGATTTTTAGCACGACAAATTATATTGTTAAGGCTGCTCAGACCATATATGCATCTGTAAAAATGCAAGCGATCAAGTAATTTAGCTAGTAATTTATCTAACAAAGTAGACAGGTATCATTAAAAGAGTCTTGATTTGTGTACCAGTGAAGAGGCTGACAATTTGTACTCTGATAAGAAGCATTTGGCTGTTTGGTTTTGTTTCCTAAATTATAATTTATTTGGCTGCTGTTGGACCACCAAACCCACCGGCAGTTACAGAATACCTACAGTTTGCAATGAGAACACAAGAAATTCAAGTATTTGTTTAAATATTCACAATTATTTTATTAATCGGCTGCTAATAGTTCTTACTGAATGTACATTGCATAGACCTCTCATAAAGAATATGATTAGAAATGAACTTGTGCTGTGAAGTCATTATTAAGTTATAAAAATAATTGGATTACTTAGATTACTTGAAAAAAAAATAAACACTATATACAGAAAATATTAGTCTAAAATTAAATCCTGGTCAAGTGTTACAATGCCAAGATTTAAGGACACATTTTAGAAAAAATAAAATAAAAATAAATTTGAAAAAATTCCAAAGCTGATTTTTTTAAGCAGAAAATTTTCCAAATTGTGAAAACCTAACTGTGACTTCCTTTTTACTGCCTCTGAATGACTTGAGACTTAATAACTAACATTTTGATCCGAAACAACAACTCTGGCATAGCAAAATATTAGATTTATATAATAAACACATATGAAAACTCTGAAAAAGCATGCAGCAAAAGGGAATTGTGTCATTAAGATCACAACCTCCATCAACAGCTATTCCAGAGAAAATAATTGGTGCTAGAATTATTTTCCAGACTATTTCCCTCATCTCATAAGTATGTGTACTTCTACATGTTCCTTTTAATTTCAACATACTTCATATGTCAAATGACCAAAACAAAGGCTCTGACAGGACACAGCATATATGCTAATTTAAATGAAATGCCAGCATACCAAACCCAAGTAAGTATAATCTAAGAAAACTTACCTGAACTTGAAAAAGCACCCTTGAGTCACATCAGTGCTAATTTCCAAATGAAGACTCTTCCTTGCAAATAAGTGAGCTTTCTTCAGATCATTATTCTGTGGCACAGGCTCCTCCAAATGGCAGAATGAATGTATTGCCATCATTGAAAATTTACAGATCATCTGAAGGAACTGAACTGAAAGCAAGAAATACAGCAACTTCATTTTGTGTAAAGGTACTGAAAATACTTTACTTAGTTTTCAAGAACTTGTTACTTATCAATAGCATTTAAAGCACATAAAGGATATGTATAGGCAGGGATTGATAACGTATAACTGAATTCATTAAACCAGATAGACAGTTCATCTGAGCAGAGATGCTCAGATAAAGAACTTCGTTTAATGCTACTGCAGAGCACCATTTCAGTAGAATTCTTCCAGCATGAATTATTTTGCAGCTAAAACCACCAAATGTCATCTGCCACCATCATGCTAATACAGACAACTTTAGAAGACTGCCTTCAGGTTTCTCACAACTTTCTCTGATTTTACAGAATGCATGCAGTATTTTACTTGGGATGCTTACTTGAGGGCAAGATGAGTCACAAATTCTAGAGGTTTAATCCGATGAGCATCTATTTTGGTAAAATGCCAGTTCAAAGAGAGAGGACTCTCCTGCTGCTTGTTCTCATATTTGGGTCATGATCCCATCTCCTGGTGGAGCCACCCATTAGACCAGAGTGAGGAACTATCTTAGAAATTGCTGCTTTCCACAGACTCCTCTTGAAGTCAGGATCAATTTTATGATTCAAGTCACTGCATGATGGCACAAATCACTGTGCTAATACAACAGGAGGGAAAGTGAGGGAACAAGACCACACAGCTAATTGCAGCTACAAATGTCAGCACTTAAGAAACTGCTGTTGTCATCTGAGTGTAAATTACAAGGTAAATCACAGCCCTGCCACTGAAAGCAGTATAGCACACTACTGGATTGCTTTAAGGTTCAGTTCCATCTGGTCATCATCCCCAAAATGGCATCAAAAATGATGACTTGTAGAGCCTCACCAAAATTGCCTGGGGTACAATTTCCTGCCAAAGGCCACATACTGCAAGTTTAAGATGGGATGAACTACACAGGGTGCATGAGTGTATCAATATGTGGGTGCATCCCTCTCTTGTCTACTAACAACAGAAGCAACTTAGTCATTGTTTAGACTCCTAAACACAGAAGAGATTAATGCAGTTTAACATGTCTGCTTAGGTTCGGCCTGGCCTTTTCTAACTTTCAAAACCACTATCTGCTTTCAAACTTTATCAAAAAGGAAAACTGAACAGTCATTTACAGTTTAATAAAGAGTTCAGAGATTTCAGAAATTCAAGTACTGGGCAGGGAGATATAAAAGACCAACCCACAAACTGACCAAACTGAAGTACAGACTGCAGCCTATGCCGTTGTTATTAGGGAACAAACACACAAGCAAGAGACACATTACAAGTACCCCAGCTGCAGCTGGTATTTTTCATTACCTCCAAGATATAACTGCATAGAAAGCTGTTGCATCTTGTGCTCACAGAACTACTTGACTATCCATGCAGAATTCAAAGCTACTTAAGTGGCATTAAAGTAAGAGTCCTTGGTCTGCAAATTCCAGCTCTGCTTCTTATGTTCAGTTTAAAAGTACGGTATGTACAACACTCGACAGCTTCCGGTCTTCTGGCACAGCATCTCATCCTAACGAGATGCATTCTTCTTAGCAGATCAGCCACTTCATCCTTTAGAACCACTAAATGAATGAATAGCATCGAGTCCTTCTGACTTGGGAGTCTTTAGCACTTTATTCTAGCATTCAGTCTTTTGCTTCTTTAATCCCATAATCAGATAACATCCAATCAACATTATTTGAAAAGAATAAAATGCCCGCAACATCCTTGTGGTGAAGAGCAGCATAAAGAAATAACTCCACCCCTTCCTAGCACCTTTTATTCCTTTTAATTGCTTTCTATACTCCCTAAAAGCCCAAGGGACCTGCCGGGTCCTTAACACATCACTTACAATGTAACCATCCTCCTTGTACTTTAAAAAAAAGGCATACAACCAAGTGTTTCCCTGAAATACACTGCTACCAATAAGACAGGACAAAAACCATAGCCTGTTACTGAGATTAATTCAAATATTGGGAGGCTTAAAATGCTACATAAAAACATTTATAATTGCATGCATGTGAAAGTGATTGGCCTTTTACAGGCAGCAGTTTAGAGATTTCCTCTCTTATCACCAACCTCTAGCCTAAAAGTAAGTAATTAAGAATACTAAACGAGGACAGTTACAGATGTATCAATGGGTTCCAAACATAGGAAGAAAATTCATACGATTCCCTGCATACGAGAAGAATTATTGTTTATTAAACTCAACCAGCTGTGTCTCAAAATCTACATATATTCAGATTCTACATAGTATATTCTAACAGTGGGGTGGTTTGTTGGGGTGGTAGTGGGTTTAGGATTTTTTTTTTTTTTTTTAAATACAAGAACACCCTCTCACATTCTGAGTCCTTGCTTTGGAAAGTTTTTAGGGCCTCAAGACTTTCTTAGGCTGCTAACTTGCACTGAAGCCTTTGTTACCGTACTATCAGTACTAGTAGTACCGAATTAGGCAGAGTAAGCTTAAATCCATTCACACACCTCAACTGCACATAAAGCACCGATTTTTCAGGCACCCTACTCTGGACTAATTCTAGAACAAGTCAACTGTACGCTAGGAAAGAATTCCTATACAAGGAATTCAATCTGACATAAAACTGTATATGAAGAACTTGAAGCAATACACAAGAAAAGGCATGGGTGTATTCCTCTTACTGTTTTAAATCTTAAACTTGGGTCAAATTTGCAACTCCATGCTACAACATTATGCAATTAGGTAAAATAATGGCAGTGACTTATGAGAGTTTAGCTTATCCAACTAATGGATTTTTTTTATTTGCATAATACAAGTGTGATAATCAAAAAATCATTCTAGTTGGAACAGGCCTCAAGGGTCATCTGGTTCAATCTCTGCTCAATGCAGCATTAATATGTGAATACTCATTAATGATACAAGTTGTACTCCTAACCTTGCAGATCACTAATCGCATGTAATCCTTAATCAAATGCACTCAACTGCCTTTGATAGGATTACTTATCTGCAGAAGGGTTTGTGGGACCAGTCACTCACCACACATTATTCCTAAGCATGGAACATTACAGCACTTCCCAGCTGGACTTGTAACACCATGCTTGCATTTTTAAATGCCTTCTAATCAGGTACTGTTATGAGAGCAGTTTTGAGAGGGGAGGGGTAGACTTTGATAGATGACAAAAGGATGGAGGGAAGTATGGGATGATGAAACCCCAAGCAAGGCAGAAGCTCAGGGCTGGGTCCTGGTTTCGTGTTCACAGGTTGATCCTGCTCTGAGAGACATCTATAAATCTAAAAAATACCTATAAAGAGAAATTAACACCACTGGCACCAACAGTCCTTTAGATATCCATGTCAGTGACCAAACCTCAGCAGAGTAAGTTTGGAAACACCTCCTTTAGTACTGCCATTTTGTTGTATTCCTCCAGTTTTGCTCTGATAAGGAGGTCCATTTTGGATTTGTGTTTAAGTTTACACCTTTATTTCATGCATGAAATATGGTACAGTATTGCTAATTACAAAAAAAAAATAAAAGACCCTCACAGAAACAATCCACAAGTAATAATAAAAAAAGTTGAAATGCTTTAGAAAACCATGATTACCCAATGACACAAGCTGGATTACAAAATAAATTTGCCTTCTATTAGTTCAGTAATGTCCTCTGTTCTGAAGCATGAAATACAGTAGCAGTTTATCTATGCTGTGTGGCAATACCTGAACTCTGCCACGCAAACTAAATAAAGAAAAGCTCATCCTCTAAATAATGATTTCATTTGAACATTTAATACCTGCTATTGTAAGTAACTTCAAATATTAATACTGTGGACACTACTGTAAACAATACAGACACTATTCAAGTGGTAACAATAGCAACAAGAAATAAATACCAGCAGGATATGTAGAAAAAAATAAACTCACTTTAGCAGCTCTGTTAACCTTAGTCTTAGGACTACCCAAAAGGCATTTATTTTATAACAATAGGTAACGGGGCATTTTTAAATACACCAAAAGCCTTTTAAATTCTACAGTTCCAGACATTATTTACATGCCTTCTCCAAGCATTCGTTAAAAGCCACTGCTGGGTTGCATAGAAGGCCTGTCCCTATTTGACCTGATTCACTGAAACTACAGGATACTCCAATTTTCTCTTAAATATCCACAAGAAGAGTTACATTTCCCACCAGTGTTCGAGTGGAAGAAGCTAGGTCACAGGGTGTTGCACCTGCATCAACCACACAATCATGAAAGAAAGGGACATGGTTGAAAGACGCAGGTAGGAAGCTGCAAGAGACAGCAATCAAGGCAGCAATTCTAAAGTCAAAAATGAGAGAGCAGTCAGATTCTCAAACTGACAGAGCATCTTCACCAGCAAATTTCTACCTTACATATCTTTATCTTATACTTGTGTTAAGAAACATCAATTTTTTTCTGATTAATAAATGTAATTGATTCTACTAAATATTTATGTTACCTTTTAACAATAAACAATATTGCTTTTGTGTTTCAGAAAGAAAAAAATTACTTTAGAACAGTTGCTTGCAACAAAACTAACAGCATCTCCATGTTTGCAACCTTTTATAGGACTGTAGTGCTTGGCATTCTAGTTGAGAAAGGAAGGTCAATACCTGACTACCAAGCAACAAGTCCTTGTTCTGGCACCCTGTCTGAGGGAAGAGGGAACAAATTGCAAGGAGATGTTCCATGGTATGTTGCCAACACAGGTATGCCCACACCTTGCTAGGTGCTGCTGCCATGGAAAAAGCAGATGATTGGTTTTGAGTTTTGGCCAAGGTGCAAAATTACTTTACTGAAAACTTTAACAAGAAAAAAAGCAAGAAAAAAAAAAAAAAAAAGGAGAAAGGAGTTGTGTCAATTACACCATATTGTGTACAGAGAATGACATCAGCACACCTCAAAACTCCTGCATTAGCACACCACAGGTTATATAAAAATTACCAGTGTGGCTAGTTAATAACATTTCTGATATACGGAAAAAGCACTATCAGGCTGAAAAGAACAATTACAGCCATTCCTTTCTGTTCTAAAGGCAAAGGTAGAAATGATGCTTTATATAGAACAAGTACTGAACACTACCACAGCTTTGGAATGTATCTCTAATTTCAAAGCATAAAGATTGAGAGATTGACAGGGAAGAAGACATACAATTAGATGCACTTAACAGGCCAATGGGTAGCAACACTTGAGAATGAGAAGGGTGCTAAATTTACATCAGCAAAACAGAACTCAGCAGTATTTAATTTCAGCTAGAAGTTGAACTATTGATATTTTAGGCTCAAGGGAAAAAAGGTAATGGTTTTTTGTCAGCACCATGATCCCACTCATCCTCTCCCCACACCCCCTGCCAACATGGGATCCAAGAATTGCAGAAAAATGCTCTAAAAACAGTTTGGGGATTTAAAAAAATAGTTTATTTAGAAAAGGGTAGTGGTCTCCAGGCCCAAAATGTCTCCTTTTTGAGGGCGAAGAACCACATGCATTGGACCAGTAATCAACATAACAGAACTTCATCATGATGTGGTGATTCAGCACCACGAGCAAATAAAAACTGTTACATAAAAATATCTGTCCTACACCTTCATAAACACAAATTATTTTCTTTCATTAGCCCTATCTAAGGAATGACTTCATATACAAATAATTTTTTCAGACATTAAAATAAACAAACAAAAACACCACAGAGCAATTCAGAAACAGGAAAGATTTTGCAAAGACTTTAAGTTCACACAGAATTAGTCCTACTAACTTTAAAAAACTCTTTAGACCCATGCAACTCTGTGAAAAATCAGGGAAGTATGCAATATGCTGGCAATTCCAGAAAGAGGAGACTGGACAGGCATTTGAAGCTCTTCAGAATAAGTATCAGTCTTTCTTTGCATTTACACAGCACTTACTTGAAAGAGATGCCAGAAGCTGGAGCTTCTGTTCATGTTCAGCATTAAGCGGCTGTAACAATACCAGCATCCTTACACAGGATGCTTAACCAAATGGGATCGCAGAAAGCAAAAACCTCCAAGACTAAATAAGAAAAGAACCACAAGATAATGGTGATAAAATGTAGCTCAAGTGCTTCAAGTACCAGAGGGGAAAGTCTCTAATGGGCAGGTAATGCTACGTCAGTATAAGTTTTAACAGGTAAGTAAGAAGGGATACACTGCCACTTTTAAACTTCACCAAATGAATCATTGCTCCTTTTTCCTTTCTCAGTATGGACTGACATCTTACAAACTTAGAATCAGTCTACTTGAAAAGACCTCTTACTTCTGAAAGTACAGGCATACATGAAAAATATCTTGAAGCATATTATGGAGTGTAAAAAGAACTGGCCAATTTCTTGGACAGTGAGTGTGTTATTTAATATTCTTTGCTCTGCTAACATAAGAACCAGGTTCTGCAGGCAAGATATTTAGAATCTTTTTTCCCAAGATTCACAAGCATTCAACTTTAACTAACACATTTGATTACCACTTCTTTTCTCAAGAAAACAAAACAGCCTTCAAAGTTACTTTGAAAACAGAACAATTAAGATTCTTTTTAAAGTGCCATTATATCAATTATTGGTTACTTGCATAGATATAACTTGGTATTAATTTCCCTTTTATAAATACACACAAAATAGTGATAGAACCTTTTACAGCATCCTAGTTTTCCTAAGTCCTGTAAAACACTATCTTGAGTGGCTATTGCTGAAAATCAAAATGAATGATACCTTACTGATAACACATCTTTGAATGCTGCCTTAAGCCAATCACTTACACCGAAAACCACCTTAGAAATCCCACACTTTCATACAGAGGAAGAGAAAACCAGTATAAAGGCCAAACAAAAAGGAGAGTCATATATAACCTGCCTTAAAAGAGCAATTAATGTATGAAACCAGAAACCAGCATATCACATCTGGGCAAGTACTACTTGTTCACTTGATTTCAAAACACTTGGCTTGCTGTAATCCTTCTTACTTTGTAAGGCTTTGAACTAATGCAACTCCAAATTTTCACGTCTGTTTTTCAAGTCCTTAACATCAAGCTAGCCAATATCTTTGGCACTAAAAGAGACATGAATTTTGTTTGACTGTTGTTAAACTACCTCATGCTGAGACCCATCCAAATCCTTCCATCAACATTAAGCTGTATTTTCCATTTTTGCTGATTTTTACAAGAGTAAGCAATGCAACACCACAGGAACATAACCTAACTACTGGGAGAATCCTAAGGACACAAATGCACAACACAACCACCATGATCGTATCAGACACTACCCATCTTTCCCCAGGTTTCAGAAACAACATTTCATCATTGGTATTTTCTCACTAGAAATATTTCTGAAAATAATTCATTTCTGAAAACATAAGAGATACCAAGATAAGTCTTGGCTATTGTTCCGAACTAGAATGGGGTCAGAACCCTACAGGCTGGAGGAAATGGAGGTAAAATAACTTCAAGAATAGAATGAAAATTAAGAAAGTATTTTGAAGGCCAGATGCAATTCCCAAATGGAAGTCTTTGCAGTGATTTCTGAGAGCAATGCATCAGGCCTCAAGTGTTCTCTCTTTTTACAGAGCAAAGAACGCACTCCTGTTAAGGATGACAAAATAAGAGGCACTCGTATAAGATCCAAGAAGAAAAAAGAAGTCTACCTTTACCTCAGAGCAATATATAGATTTCTCTTGTTCTGTCAAGGCTACAGGAAGCATAGTAGGGAAAAAATGCAGCACTTCTTTTTATTTTTTCCTGTACTTTTGAAAATGAGTCATAAAAATATAAGAGGTTTTCACTCCAGAAAAAAAAGGGTTTAAACAGGCAGCAGTTGACAAAAAAAACCAGGCCTCTTATTTGAGCTACTGATTTTAGGATCTGTCTTAGAAAATATCTCCCTCCCTTTGGTTAAAATATTGCAATGCAATAGCCAAAGGATACTACATATACATATTAAAATCAGTAAAGTTACTAAATTGTGGGCTTAAAAACAGTTGAGGAATGCAAAGAAGTTTACAATCACAGTCACCTTAACATCATATACAAAAAAAAGTGAGACAATGGCTTTCTTGTGGTCTGTACTTGAAAAACAGAACATAATTAACATATTTAAGCATTAAACAGAGAAAAAGAGGTACATGTATAATTAGTTACTTTATTATTCTAACATCAAAATTTAAACTTGCAAAGCCCCACTTTGGAAATGTTCTTATATTAGGTTTTAGAAAAAGAAGGAAAGTCAAGCAAAAGTAAAACCCAAGAAATAAAACCTTCAGAGTAAAAGTTTTCAGCTGGTACCTCCCATTCCATACTCAGTTTCTCAGAGATCATCATGCAGCAACAACATGGTTAGAACTAAGCAGCCTGCGGGTGTGTAATTTGCATGTGAAAATGTTTTTAGGAGACACACATGAATAGCATATGCTCTCAGCCTGAGTACAGTTTTCTAAATATACATTCTTAACTATGTTCCAGATAATGGTTTCTTGTACACATTTGTTACTCTTTGAAAGCACTACATATATCAAGCCTTAAACAGCACTCATTTCAACAGTTCATCTTGAGGTTTGGGGGGGGACTCTGAGTCTTCACTACGTCCATGTAATCACGAAGTTGGCATAATGAGGATGATTCCCTGATTCAGGAAGTTAAATCAGACATGGATGTTCATTCACTTGCCTGAACCAAAGAAGCTTCAAAAATCGTATCCTAAACCCTGCCTAATTCTTTCTATTTTATGAAAAAAGTTTCAAAAAGTAGATAGAAATCAATAAAACAAGAAACAAGCCATGTGCTCATGCACCGTTAGTTAAATCAAAACCAAATCTAGTCAAATCAACACAACATGTGAGAGAAAACTCCATTTGAGCAAACAGCAGTCTAACGAGATCCCAAAGTCATTACCAGTCCACATCTGGAACACTCAAATCAATTCCTAGTGACTGTGGAGTTGGCATCATGTAGTAATTATTACTATAGGACTGTTTTGTTCAGGACAAATGAAGTTCTATGGTAAAATGAGATGAAAAAAGCCAGTTTCTCTTCTTTGCCAACACACAAATTCTATTCCTCAAGCATGTGGAAAAACTCAGGTTCTGGATTCTGTCTTTGGCACAAGCTTTCCTTTAATCAACTTGAATGTCAGGGAGGAAAAAAGAAAGCATATTAATAAATCTTACTGTGGTACTTAAGAGTATATAAAAAATACCTGAAATCATCAAATACTTTGGGTTGGAAGGGACTTTTAAAGCTCATCTAGTCCAACCTCATGCAATGAGCATGGACATCTACAAGACCAGGTTGCTCAGAGCCCTGACCAAAATGACCTTGAATGTTTCCACAGATGAGGCATCTACCACGTCTCTGGCAACCTGTCCATTTTTCACCACTCTCATTGTAAAGTATTTCTTCCTAGACCCTGCTAAAATGTTTGTTCTCAAATATAAGTTAATTTACCAAAAAAGTTGGGGGCGTGAGGGAGGGAAGAGACAAAGCAGAGAATGGAAGCATCAGATAGCTTAAAAAATCTTAACAATATTGAGTCATGAGTTCTAACTTACCAGAGAAGTAGGATCTAGTACTAGAGCTTTTTCAAAATCAGCCCATGCTAACAAGCAGGAAAAACTTTTGCTTAATCCTTCCAGAGCACAAACACACACAAGCAAACGCCTTTTGCCACATTATCTCTTAGGCTGTACACACTTGAAACAAAAGTTTGTGGAAGGCCAAAACAAAACTAGCCATCCCTGGGAAAAGTAAAAACTTACACTACAATGGCAAGAAGTTTAAAATTTGTTACCGGTATTAATAAATAGAACTTACATTTATTTTCATACATCCAAACACCATATTTTAACCCTAAGTAAGTATTACTAGGGTTAAAACCACAATGCTCTGAGAGTCCCAAAATACCAGGAGAAAAATCACGGCATACATACAACTACCTAATGAAACTACTACACAGTATTATTTGGCAGATTGCACTATTTGACCAGTTTTAGCAGTTAAACAGAGCCACTGGAAAAGAGATTAAATGCATATCAAATGCACTGCGTGTATGTAGGAACGCCCAACGCAACGGCTGTAGAACAACTGAGCTCCTTCTCCTACTCAACATACCCGAAAGTGCTTTACACTCCTGATGAACTTACACAGAAAAAAAAACATTCTCCACAATCAAGGCACTAATGAAGCAAAGCCCAACATCAATCTAAAAAAAAGTACTCGTGACAAAACTCTTAGCAAGTTTCATTGCAGTATTTCTCCAGTCAGGCATAAAACTTTCTCCAGCAGAACAAATACTCTCCAACATTAATTCAACCTTTAAAACATCGCTGCACAAATAAAAAGAATAACTACAGCAAAAAATTAGATTACGGATGTTACAACGGACCCGTTATAGCAACGTATCATTTCACAATGCAAATCATACAGTGCTAAACGCTTTTTAAAAATGCAACCGGGAGCAGCATATCAGGAAAGCAGAGGCAGGCAGCAGGAGAGAAGGTACTTTCTGTGCTATCACCAGAACAATCTCCTGACTCACTCCCTCCCGCAGCCCCGGGGAGCAGGCTGGCAGGGGCCGCACTGACAGCTTTCCTGACGCAAGAGAAGCGGAGCACTGACCTAAATGCCGCGGCTGCCGAGCTCCTTCAGCTCGGCTCGAGGAAAAGGGGCCAGCATGGATTCAAGTGCCAGCCGCACAACGCTCGAGCTACTGCAGCCCGAGGCTGCTGGTGCAGCGACGCTCGCCGAGACCCCCACATCACCTCGACCTCTTGAGCCTGAAACCTCCAAGAACACCTGCGAGGCGAGCTCTAGGCTGAGATTTAGAACAGAGATTTTCAACACGGAGCTGCGCATCCCCGCAGCGCTTCGGCGGCAGCAGCAGCACTGGCCGCCCCAGGGTCTCGGGCAGAGTCACACGGGAGGCACCGAGCCTCGGACAAGGTTAAACCCCACCCTGGGCGCGACTTTAGGCAGGCATTCTATGGCCCGGGGGTTAATCATCAACTCCCTGCCCCGGGCGCCGCGGGGCCCCTCCCGCCACCG
>VZTZ01020187.1:836164-899262 GCA_013400955.1 Drymodes brunneopygia | reverse complement strand
GGTCTCGGGGTCCCGAAATGTCGACTAAGTATTTCATGTCAGTAGCAGCGTGGGGAGGGGGGCGGGCCCCCGCGCCCCGCTCGTCCCGGGGAGGTACCGCGTGTATGTCCGCGCACATCCGCCCCTGGCAGGGTTTTCGCGTGTTCAGCCATTAACTGTGTGAACGCTTCTTTCTTCTGCAGTCTTTTCGTTGCGTGTGGATCACTCTGGATGTGGAATAAAAACTCAGCAGGCAGTTTAACCATAGGTTTATCTGAAAGAGCCGTGTGAGAGGGAGGGAGGGCGGGCAGCAGCCCCGCACTGGGCCGGCCGTGCTCTCACTGATGGTTAGGTGATATCCACCCCCCGTGCTTCTCATTTCCACTGCCTTGGAACACAGATCCCTTGCCTTCCTGAAATCTTGGATCTCTTAGCTGCAGCTATAATAAACTGCACTAGTTTAGGCTGTGTTTCCCACACGCGCGTTTTTGTTTCAGGAGAACTGAATGATTTGTCAGCAAAATGTAGTCCCCATCCCTTGTCATGCACCCAGAAAAGCAATTAATATGTGGAAGTCTCAGAGAAGTTTTCCTGTAGAAGAAGCTCTTAGAACAGTGGAGTAATGATGTTACTGTTAGTGATGTTGCTGGTTTTGCCGTCATCAGCTTTATCTTTTGTTTGCTTAGTCTATGTTAGGTTATTTTCAGGAAAGGAATTTGTATTTGCTCCCACACCATGGAGATTTGCAGTTCTGCCCAGTCCTTACAGGCTGTGCTGGAGAGAGAGTTGCTTTCTGACAGGAATTATGTTACTGTTGCATGCAACGAAATACATTTTGTGGCCAAAACTGTCGACTTTTGAGGGAGGGACTGTGATTTGGATACTTGTAGTTATGACCTCCCATAAGGAAAAAACGTAATACTCTGGAAGGTAATTGACAACACTTTTTTTTCCTCACATTTCTTTCTTTTAATCTTTTCAATATCCCCTGATGAAGGAAACAAGACTTTGTAAGGTGATTTACAAAGATGTCCTTTTAGCCTTTAAACAAAGAGACATTCTCTTCACTGCAGTGTAATCACTGTTGTTGCCTGCTTTTTGCAGTTTGTAACTTACTGTACTGTTTCACAACGTACAGCTATCCTCAAAAAGGCCCAGGTCCCTTTTTCTGTAGAATTGTGCGTTGGTTTGGGCTGGAAGGGACCTTTAAAGATCATTTAGTTCCAATCCCCCTGCTGTGGGCACCTTCCACTAGACCAGGTTCTTCTAAGTTCTGTCCAACCTGACCTCGAACATTTCCAATGATGAGACATCCACAGGCTTCTTTGAGCAACCTCTCCCAGTGTCTCACCATCCTGACTGTAAAGAATTTCTTCCTTTCATCCAATCTAAATCTGCCCTCTTTCAGTTTAAAACCACTGCACTTTGTACTGTCACTACAGAGCCTGGTAAAAGGTCTCTGTCTCTTCCTTATATAAGTACTGAAAGGCTGCAGTAAGCAGCTCTCCCCAGAGCCTGCTCTTCTCCAGACTGAACAATCCCAGCTCTCACAGTCTTTTTTCATAGGGGAGGTGCTCTGGACTCACTCCAACAGGTCCACATCATCACTCAGTTCCTAGCACTTCAGGTGGGGTCTTAGCAGAGCAGACTGGAGGGGCAGAATCCAGATCCCACAGTCTGTGTCTCGTTGCAGAAGATTATAAACAGTATTGGCCCCAGTATGCGCCCTTGAGGGACATCACTCATTACTGGTTTGTACTTGGTCCATTGAGCTGCAGCTCTTTGGATGTGGCCATCCAGCCAGTTCCTTAGCCATTTAACAGTTCTGTTTCAAGCCTGTATGTCTCCAATCATTCATTTTCTCCTTATTTTCTGTCTTTTGCCCTCCTCTTTGTAATCTCTGCTATGAATGTACTGGTTTTTAAAAAGGCAAATTTAACTCCCTGGAATAGCAGAAAACTTTGTGCTTTACTAAATTTTCTGCTGGTTTTTGAGTTCATTTAACTCATGAAAAGTGATGAGGGCTTGAGCTGTCAGGGAAAGTGGGGGAAGGGGAAATGAAAGAGGAAAGAGATGCCCCTATTCTGCAGCAGCAAGTTGTTAGATGAACTCATCTACTCAAGGAAGTGTAGCCAGGGCATGATGATAATTAAGTCACATCCATAGCATATTTCACATTACATTTTTCAATATTCAGACTTAAAGAAGGAAAGTAGTGTTAATTGTTTAAAACATGTCCTAGTAAGGTGAACATGCATTCCTGTGTACTTTTCCATCTGTAATGCAGTTGTTGCACATGGCTACAATGAGTTGTTGCAGTACTTGATGCAGCAGTCTTTTACCTGGGTATTTTTCTTGGCAGTGTTGATCTGATGCCCAGTGTTTGTACATTGTGCAAAGATCACCAATAACTTCCTGTAATGTTAGAAACTCTGAAGAGTACAGGTAGACCTCTTGGTGCCACTCTGCATATCTAGTACTGGCAGACCCATTTTATTTGCTCGTTGTGTTTGTCTTTGAATTAAAAGGATAATTGACTTTTAAAAAATGTTATATTCCTAAGAGCAATAAAAATCTTTATTTCAGTACTGTGGTACTATTGGCTGAGTGATTATAGGGGAGGTACTGTACATCTCAGAATATCTTGTCCATCTCAGTATTTAAGCTTTAAAAAAACCAGCAGAAGTAACAGAAACTGAATACAACCAGAAAAAAACAACTTGCCTTCCTTTTGAGAGAGCTGACTGCGTAAACAGGGTCTTGCAAAGGAATAAATACGTTTTATAAAACCAAGGAGCATGCTTAAAAAGTAATAACCTTTCCTTAAGCAGCTTCTTTTGTGGTGAGAAATTTCTCAGGCATTTCTGTCATGTGATCTTTTTTTATTTACTCTGGAGTGCTGAGCCTTCTTCAGGCCAAGGAACTGACTAAAAGTCCCCTGAAAAATAAAGTTATGTATTTTAGTATGATATATCCTATGATTAAGGTTGTTATCTGTACAGCTTGTAATTGTACAGAACAAGTCAGCTTCCTGGCTAGACTAAATACATGATAACAGAGTTGAGTGGCAGTGTGATAGTGCTGTTGCCGCTATGTGAAAAGTCGAAGTGCTTGTCTTTCCTTTGTACTCCAACGAGCTTGTATACCTTGAGCTAATTAATTCATTTTCACCTCGCATGAGCCCTGGACCGTGCTGTTTCTTGTGCACCCTACAACATTACTTTGAAAGCTAAACATGCTTGAAGGCACATGGATTGTTATATTTATGTTCTTGCCTTCTATTACAACCACTAGTTTCATAAATCAGGGAATGCTGTCTCTACATGCTGCTGCCTGGTAATTCTGAAAAGTGCTGCTGGACACACTGGAAGTGTCAATGGGACATCATCTCATTTTGACCCACTCTTAAGTTGCCGTTGGGGTCTGATTTGAAATGAGTGGTTGTGTTTTTCTACTGTGCTTTTTAAATTCATGCTCTGTTTGCTTTTAGCATTCCAGGCAGTTCTGTAGGGTCTCTCCATGCCAAATATTTTAAATAGGTTTAGGTTGAACTAGTATTTACACTGGTCTCAAGAATGCCTGGAGAAATTTTGTTTGTTGAGGAGTTGTTGCTGTACTGTATAAAAGAGTTGAAAGGACATCATGGTGTGGGAGAGAATGTTTGTCAGTGAAGTAACGAAAAGGGAACAGCTGTGGCTGAAGGAAAGATACTACATTGATGACTGCAATTCAGCTTAACTTCCTCCTGCATCTTGAAGAGATATGTATTCATTCTAGTTAGTTTCAAGTCAACAGGAGCAGCATTGGGTCCCTGTAGTTATTAAAGTTTTGAGTTCATAGTCTGCACAAGAACATAAAGAAGTATTTTCAGTTTAGGAAATACTCTTCTGAATTAATTTCCACAAATTATGCAGGCTGCATTATTGTTGGTATTACTTTTTTTCCCCCAAAGTCTAATTTTTCTTTATTGTTTTATTCACTTCTTATTTTTCAGGAGTCTTTGAAAAGTCCTTAGTGGTCATGACATTGTTACAAGTGACATAAATTAGCCAGTGGCTCAGGATGATGGATACCCAGAAGACTACAAATGGTTTGCAAGTGATTGGAGAAGGGACTGGTATAGGGAAATCGACACTCCACATGGTGGGGTATTTGGGAAAAGTCAGTTGAAACTTGTTTTACATATGTGCAAAGTTCGTATTTTTCTCTGTTTTGAGAGATTTTTAATTGGTCTTAATTTTACAAAAAAAAAATCTCAAAATTATTTTCCACGGAAATCTATAACAATGGCGAAAGATTATTCTAAGTAAATATGTGCCTATGTTTTTTTTGCTGGCACTGTTTTTACAATTGTTTGCATTCCTGTGAAAACTGATTTGTCTTTCAAAGATCTGAGCTTGTGTTCCCCGGCAATAAGGGTCCCATGATTTAGTTCAAGTAGAATAAAATGTGCATAACTGTGTTGTTAAAGACACCTTATTTCAGTGTTTAAATGAAAACACAAATTTATTTAAAACATACTACCATACAAATACATTAAAAATGATATAAATGAAAACACAAATTTATTTAAAACATACTACCATACAAATACATTAAAAATGATAAAAAAGAAACCAATGTAGTTTGCTTTTTTGTATTGTATTATATCTAAAACTTGTACAATGATTTTGTATTATGATAAGTATGTCTTACCTTGGGATAATGTATGAAATACATAAATTTATGCTGCTTTATCTTTCTTGGTTTGTTTTTATTTTAGAACTGTGACCCTGTGGAAACAACTGCACATGAGTATTGTCCAGTCTGCAAAGAGAAGGGTCAGATCCAGGGTTTACGTTCTTACCGCCTTAATTTTCAAGAGTCCATTCTCCTTTGTGAAAATCCTCAGGTATTACACTAATAAAGAGTTTTATCTGGCCCTCCAGAGGCCTTTGCCTTCAGCATTCAACACCTCTCTAAGTCCATGATTTTGTTGGTGGTAAGCAGACTGTTGAAATAGGACCCCTCTGAGTCTGTATGCTGCAGGATATTTGCAGGATATTGCATATAGGGAAAAACAGAACTAACCTATGTATATGCAGTCTTTAGGCATAGGTAGCTACCCTAAAGGATTAAGTAAATTAAAATTAAATAAAGGAGACTTCTTCCTAGGTAACAAGGGACCACAAGTGATACTAAATAAATTTTTGTACAAGTCGGAGTAGAAAGTGAGTATTTGATGACCCATGTAACTAGTCCATGACTCTAGCAGATCTGAGTCTCTCATTTTCCCTTCTTAAAGTCTGGGTACTGTAAATTGGTTTATACTTGTAATTACAATGTTTTTCTTTTTTTTCCCCATTTTTAATTTTAACCTTAGCTGGATTTCTGTGCTACTTGGTATTTGAGTTGTGATTTTGCTGTCTACCTTCACTGCTCCATGTATGTGGGGAGGGTACAGCAATCCCAAACAGACTGGTGCCCTTAAATTGGTAGAAAATAGACTAGATATGGGTCTCAGACTTGTTTTTCCCAGTTTTTCCTGCTTTTAACTAATTATAGTATAGTTCTGGAGACTGGTAATAGGGGTTTGTCTATATTCTGGTTGCCACCTGGTCATTGAGTTAGCCTGAAAGATACCCTGCCAAGTTTGGACACCAGTAGTCTCTCAGGCATGAGATAATAATGTCAAATCTGTACCCTAAAGGAATGGATTTTGCAGAATAAGGAGAGGACTCTCCTTAGCAATATTAGGTTGTTTGCAGAGGTTGGAAGAATATACTGGAAAAGTACCGTTGCATTATCCCTACTGATATATTTATTTCATAGTTGCTTATAAGACAGTGCTGGGATAACACACCCTTCCTCTCATACCTGTGTTGAATATATGTATTGCTTTAATTAAAATATCACTTTACAGAGGCCCTATGGCTGGGTTGGATGGGGCTCTAAGCAATCTGGTCTAGTGGAAGGCGTCCCTGCCCATGGCAGGGGGTTTGGTGCTGGATGATCTGTAAGGTTCTTCCAAACCAAGCCATTTTATGATTCTATGATTCAACTCCATTTTAAAATTATGTTTTATACTTTCTTTCGCTCTTGTTCACCTGAAATTGCTGTCTAGATTTCACTGTAACCTTTTTTCTTTCCTTTAGTGTATCTATCCACTTGGTTATAAACCATTAAACAGCATAATTACTTCTACTGGTTCAGAAAATCATCAAGTTCCATCTACTCAGAAGAAAAGGAAATTGGGTGATACCAGTGACGTTTCTGCTGTTGAATCAGATTCAAAAAAAGCAAGAACTAACAGTGTGCTCCATGTTGAGCACACCATTAATGCAGACTCTGCTGTGAAATGCTACCAGAATAGTTCGTGTATTCCCAAGGCAAGCCTACATGATGTATTACAAAATGACCAGCAAAACCCTGGCAACGATGTGGGGTCCTGCATGCAGAAGGTGGATTTTGAAACAGCCACCAAGACTAACAACTACCAAGGAAGTCCACCAAAGACTTCTAGTCCCAAGACACAACTATTGCCAAATTCTGAACTTTTATCAACAGCACCTAAAATTTCACTCAAAGAGGATAAAGGTTCCTCTAATAACAGAGATTTGTGTCTTCAGTGGAGAAACAAACATAATCTTTGTTGGTTAGATAGTATTTTGTCAGCACTGGTACACTTAGAAACATTAAAATTTGCTCTAAGAATCTCAGAAGAATATAGCAATGGAAAAGGTTTACTCCAGAAACTCTTAACGAAGTATAATCAGGCATCTATTCTTCTGAATACCTGCAAAAGGAGTAAAGTAAAAGGTGAGTAAATTTAGCTGCTGTTTTCTCATAGTCAGACCGATCTCCTACAAATATGTGGCATTTGGTGCAGCACACTTATATATGCCTCCGTTGTATTTCAAGATCACAAAAGATACAACTATTACCATGAATTTGCAGAGTGGTGTGCTTTATCTAGCAAAATCCTGGTATCATCTGAAATTGTTTTTATTGGGGCCAATATGCACTCTTTGAAGGCATCAAACACCAAGCATCTCTTTAAGTTGTTTTGGTCATATCCAACATAAAGATATTACGAATTATTTATGTAATTCACCCTTACTTTGTCTCCTTCCCCTCTGTCGGTTAATGTGTTAGGAGACTGTTCTAATCTTCATCTTCAAGACAACTTCTGTTGTGGTTTATATCCTTGTGTAAATGGGCAGTTGCCTTGTCACAGCAAAAGTAGTAAAGCTGGGAGCATAAGTTCTTTTCTGGCTCCAGCTGTGCTCATTGAAGGAATGCTTCCCCCGAGGTCTGCAAGCTGCTGCAGATGACAGTGCTTCCTAACCTGCTTCAGTCAGGAGTAGTCGAACATTAACCTGGATCCTACGGTCTGGAAAAGGGTTAGTAAGTACTCACTAACCCTTAACGGAGGGTTAACAGGTCAGCTCAGCTTAACAGGTGGGAGGACTGTAACTGAGGAGGATGTGTCACTGTATTCTATGGGTGTGGCCTTTAGTCATTTTCTGTTCTGTGGATTCTGTTTAAGACTCCTAAACTAAGATCATGGGTTTTTTAGTTCTCTTGAGCTGGATCATTGGTGTCATAAGTCTAAACTCCTAAGACATCATCTGTTACAGAGGGAATAAAGCTCTCTGGTTAGCCAGTACCTCTCATGAATTTCAGTGGACATTCTGTTGGACTATGTGTGTTTGGATATATAAACCACAGTTGCAGAACAGCCCTAGGTAACTTGAAGAATGTCGTATCTTTCCTGGGAAAAATAATGTGGTTTAATCCATGTTGCATGGATTACATCTTCTGTGTAATTTACAGTGTCTTTCGCATACAGCTGTTTTTAAAAACAATCAAAAGCTGTATAGCTGCAAGAAACTTCTTTTTTTCTATACACAGGGTTTATATGTTATAAACAGTTTCAACAGCTATTCTAAATATTTCCTTTAATTTCTGCAGGTTATGATCATGATTGTGTAGAAATTATGTTCTTGCTTGTGCTTAAAGAATGTGTTGTGTTGAAACAACTTGCAAAATTAAACATCCTAATATATATGAAGTCAAAAATTATTTTAAAATTTAAAATTATTTTACTATTTTAAAGGCTCACTGAGGAAATTGGTATTTAATCTGAAACAATACATTTCAATGTTTCATTATTTGAATTGTATAGCCTTAGAAAACATGTAAGCAATTTTTTTTGCTTTTGATCTTAATGTCTAAGTTTTAAAGTTTTCGTTTGATCTCTGAATCTGCAGGATTTCTAATGTGGTTGCACTATCCTTAAAAATTGTTACTATGTAGCTGTTGGTTCACACTCTTAATCATAATTTAAATCAGATCAAGTAGGTTTTAGTCAGCAGACTGCAGTAAAATGTGAATAACTTGTGTAAATTCTTCTCTAATTTTGAAATCAATTAATACCAAGAACTGGCTGTTCTACCAAGTCTTAGGCAAATATGGGTCTAAATGAAAGGCACTGGTTTGCAGAGAGGGAGTGCGTGCTAGGGGTGCATATGTGTGTGAAAAGGTGTGGGGGCTGTTACACATAACTACATGAAGACATATATATTTTTTTCTTTAGATGTTCTTCCAAAAGCAGAATCTCAGCTCAATGAAATCAGAAATGTAATGTTTACAGAACTTCAGCCTCAGTTGAGGTGTGAATTGGGTAAGTAATTAGTGCAGCATCTCAGTAATTACTTCCAGGAAACCCTAAGATGTGAAGCCTTTTATGTCATATGTAGAAGTATGTGTGTATGTGTGCATACAAGAAGGTTTGGAAGTGCATTTGTTTCTCTTGGTGACTTGCTCATACTTTACAGTATGATCAGCTGGTTTGTTCTTTATCCATTTTGACTTTATAGAGAGCAAATAATCTTTGTAATTACGCTGTAGTCATGAAATTGTCACTGATAACAACCCAACAACATGGATCAATCCCTTTTGTGTGAGAATTAGAAATAGAGCCTTGAAATAATAACTGAAATTTAAATCGTAGTAATAAGCTTATCTTCTTCCTTTTTGAGGTACTGAAAGATGATTTCAAATATTCATTGACCATTTTTTCTGCCCCATCCTTGAAGGTAATGTGGAGAACCCAGTGTTTGCACTTCAGCTACTCTTACAACAGGATCAACAAGCTGAGAAACTATTCTTGCATTCATTCTCGTGGAAGTTTGAGTGTGTATGTTGTGGCCACAAATACCAGGACCGGTGAGATTTTTATATAAGTAGCTTCTGTATAGCTGTTCTACCTTACCTTTTTAAATCTGTATATAATAGTTGGTTTTCTTCAGATTTCCACGGTTTAGACAGTTAAATCTTGTTGTTGAAGTTTGACATGATGTGCTTTTTCATTTGCAAATAGTTTATTGCTGTTCCATGTCTTAAGAAGCCACATTACCAATTAATTAAGCAAGAAACAATAGGTAACCGTGTGAGTCTGTGGACATGCTCACTTTGATATTTTGCTGAGAGAATACAAATTGTTGTGGTTCTAAAGAATACATGCCTAGTAAACTTCTGCTATTGAGAAATATCTGGAATAGTCATTTGGGTTACAAAGAATCAGAGATTCTCTAACATAGCTTATTTTAAAATGGTATTACAGGAGAGTAATTTCTTGAGAATCAGTTTAGTTCTGTGTAGCTGCAGATACAAGCTCGTAATTTAGGGTCCTTTTAGAGTCAGCAGGAAAAGAGAAACACCTACAGAAGACAGCTCATTTTATTAGTAAAACATCTGTTTCTCTCCGCTATCTTGGGTTTATATAATAAAATTCTAGATCCCCAAGTGAAATGAGATTAATTCTGTCTCTTACTCTGGGAAGTTAATATGTAGTCCAGGTTAAAAGGATGTCTTCAAGAGCCTTTGTTACATTCTGTGCTTTTTTAAAAGTTGAAAACTGTCATTTGGGTTGAATATAGAGGAAGTCCTTTCTGTGGCTAATGAATGAATAAACTATGTTACTTCACATTAATATCCCTTACATTGTATTTTCGTACAATGTAACCTCTGTGCAATCTCTGCTATGAATGTACTGATTTTTAAAAACAAGACCTTGTATGACATGGATTTTCAGGTAAATTTGTTGCTGCTTTCTTCTCTTCTTGAGATTCTGTATTATCTAGTAAATTATGCAGATCCTGGTACAAACCCTGTCTTATGTTGGAAAGGAAACAGAGGTAACATTAAAAGGGAGAAAAAGCAAATAGTGTAAAACTGAAGGCCACAGGACTGCTGAAAACAGATTGTGACTGATGCTGTTTGGCAGAACTGAATTCAGGGCTGACTTGGATGTGCTGCTGTCACAGTGAATGCTACACAAATGGCATGAACATGAATAGAATCTGGGTTTGCCCTAATGTTTTTATAACTTGTTTCTGGGTAAAGTATGCATATTTATTGTTTTCTGATCACCAACTCAGCTTACTCTTTTTTTCCTGTGTGTGTGTGTCCAGATTGAAGAAAACACTAACAACATTTACAAATATAATCCCTGATTGGCATCCACTTAATGCTATTCATACTGGATCATGTAACAACTGTGGTAATACATCTCAAAGACGACAGATGATCTTGGAAAAGTAAGTTTGAATATGTGAACTTGAAAGTAACATACATAAAGTTCTGACAGTTCATTTATTGAACCCATGGCTTTTGAGACCAAGCTATTACTGTGGGTTTGCAGAGATTCTAGACCTTAAACTCTGATCAGTACTCACTTTTAAAGATTTTAGATCATTCTTAAAAGCTGAAATGGCAAATAGTGTTTACTAAAAATGAAGCAGAGCAGTTGAACACATGAACACATGCTGACCAGCACATGTGTTTGAGCTAGGTCATAGATGCTTAACTATCAAGTAATAAATACAGACAACTGATGTCCAGTGTGGGCCTTTTCACAGCCCCTGCTGTGGATAAAAGTTGTTTGACCATTTGTTTACTTACTTGACTTGGGAACAATGTCCCTTGCAACTGTGTTTATGGTACAGGGGTATTATTTTTCAGCTTTTCCCCACTCCCCGAAATCCCTTACTTGGTGTTGGGTTTTTCCCCCTAATCTATAATTAAATGGAATATCCAGCTGGGATATTCTTTTCCCTTTGCACTTACTGTGCAATCTGAAGAGTCCTGTGAGGAAGTAGAATAGTGAGCGCAGAACTACATACTCTTAGAGATGCCTTATTATTCATTAGGAATTTTTGCCACTGTTTTATTGTAATAAACTGGTTCTTCATTGTTTCTTTGTCAGAGTATCCTCAATATTAATGTTACATTTTGTGGAAGGCTTGACACATAACAACCTGGAGAAATACTCGTTTCAATTTGAGGAAGACACCTACCAAATAACATCTGTTGTTCAGTACCAAGCAGATAAGAAGCACTTCATAAGCTGGTCTTTGAATCCTGATGGTAAGAATCACAGAATGGGTCTGGTTAGAAGGGACCTCAGGGGGGGTCATCTGGTCCAACTTTACTGATCAAGCAGGGCCATCCCAGAGCACATGGAACAGGGTTGTGTCCAGGTTGTTCTTGAATATCTCCAGTGAGGGAAATTCCATACCCTCTCTGGGCAATCTTTTCCAGTGTGTGGTCACTACTGCACAGTAAAGAAGTTCTTCCTCATGTTCTGGTCGAACTTCCTGTGCATCAGTTTCTGACCATTGCCTCTTGTCCTATTGCTCGGCACCACTGAGCAGAGCCTGGAAACATCCTCTGACACCCTCCCTTCAGATACTCATAGACATTTATGAGGTCCCCTCTCAGTTGTCTTTTCTCAAGGCTGAACAGACTTAGCTCCCTCAGCCTTTCCTCATAAAAGAGAGACATAAGATAGAGTTTATGGTTCTTATCTACCATAATATTTCATGAGTCTACTTGAAATACTGTTTTATGGGTTACTGCAGTAGTCTCAACTGTTGCTATATAATAACAAAGATTTCTTTTGTCTGCATTCTGAACTTCATATTAAAATGTTGTGAATAACTGGGGGGACTTGTTTCTCAGAGTGAAGGTTTTCAGTTTGTTTACCTGCACTGTGCTGTCCTACAGTGCATTTACTGGAAAAAGTAATTTGGCTATAGAGTTTTTTTCCCTTCATAACTTCCTAAAAGTTAAAAAATGCAGTCTGACCGTGACTGTGGAACAAATAGTATTGTTTGTTTTTAAACAAGTGATTCATCCATTCTTGGCTGGAAACAAGGTAACCTATGGTGCTATGAGCAATTAATGAAGTTATTTTTTGTATCTGAACTTTATGGCACCTCAGGGGTGGGAGGCTCAAATCCACGATAGAAAAATTACTAATGGTAAGATGGTTGTACCACTGACAGAAGATCAGAAAAGGTGAAAAGGTGATACTTTGACAGTCATGCCTCTGTAGAGAGCATGGAGTGCAGTCTTGTGATGTGTCGTGACAACATGAAAATTGTCTAAGTCTTACTGCCAGAGATGAAAAAGAAATGGGAAGAGGAAGCAGCTGGGAAATGCCTGGTCAAGAGCCTCCTATATGTCATATATATCTGTTTTAAAATTCTTGAATCTGTAAAATATTCTTTCATGATCTATGAACAGTTTGCAGGTGATGAGACGAGTATTAAAATGAGCAGTTTCTTTTTGCCCCCCATCCTTCCTACCCAGGCAATGAAAAGGTCTACAGAGAAACTTAATTTGAGAGGTGGTTCTTACCTCAGACTTGTGAGGGTATGTTCAGACAAGATGTTTCAGCCAAAAAAAACCCTTAGCTAGCTTTGTTTTATGGTTGACCTACTCTGTCCTGTAATAGTATTGCTGCAAGTTCTTGTGTTTGATCTTTTTACAGTGGAAGTCTCCTAGTTTTCTCTGGAGAAAAAAACCCTCTATTTTTTGCTTCTCAGGGGAATGGGTTAATAAAAATACTTGACAAGTGTGAGGGTAGTGACTTCAATTTTAAAAGTCTCTGAGTCTCTGCACTGGTTGCTATTTTTCAGGAACTTGGCTTGAATGTGATGATTTAAAAGGTCCATATTGCAAGAGACATAAAAGATTTGAAGTTCCTCCTTCAGAGATTCATATTGTTATCTGGGAAAAGAAAGCATCCCATGTGCCAGAAGAACTGAATTCACAGTTGCAGAGTAAAAATAGTGAAGATTTTCCTCTTAATAATGTACAGTCAAATTCCATAGTGTCGCATTGTGGTTTTGATGACACTGTAGGCAAAACACCTGCAGAATACCGCAAAGAGGATTCTGTGAGGACTCCAGAGAAGAAACAGCAGCAAGTAGCTGAGGATGAAAGTATTGTTCATCATGGTTTAGAAAATCTGGCAGATGATGATCTTGCAACACTGATGCTTGAAGAAGTTCTAGTCGACTCGGAAGATAAATCGCTGCCAAACGGACGGATGGTGGGAAATAGCCTTGTTGATGGATGGGGCACACCACAACAGCAGGAATCAGCTTTTTCACTTAGCACTCCATGTACAGGAGAGTTGGCTGTAACTAGTCTAGCTATGAACAATAAATCCATGTTATATGAAAATTCCAGTATTTGCTTACCTCTAGAAGAGCTGAACCCAGTAAATATTACTCCTCCTGTGCCCAAAAAACATGACCTGGATTCATCTGACTCATTGCCTTCTCGAACAAATGACAGAACTAATTTAGCTAAAAGAGAATATGGATTCAATTCAGAACTACTGCTAGAGAAGAAGTTGTTAGCAGTAGAAAATACTATACAAAAATCACCTGACTTGAAAGATGCAAGGAAAACTGTAGTTAATTCTAAAGTTGGCAGTTCTTCTGGTGCCAATAATTCAGTTCAGCCTTCTCACAAAGACCGAAAAGGAGGATTTGTAGGAAGCTGGGTAAAGAAATTATTAAGCAAGAATACTTCTTTTATGCCTTCAAGTGCCTCAGCTCTCAAGAATGAGAGAAGTTGCAAAACTCCCTCAGTGCAAAAAATAAGTGAAGTTCGACTGCCAATTAAGGGCGCAAGTAACTTTGGTGGATTTCAAAGCAGAGGTACGAATAAAACAACTGAGACCCCGAAGTTACTGGCTCCTCAGAGTAATAATACTCATCCCTTATCAAATTTCAAAGGATCTTCTCAAAGCACTTGTCTTCCAACAGCAAATCATACCACTACTGTAGGTCCAACTTGGAATAAGTCAGGAAATACACTGGGTACCTCAGGTAAAGTGACTCAGTTCCCTTCACCTGGCTCTACTTCTGGTAAGGCAGAAGACTCAGACAGTGACAAAACAAAGAAACTTCGCCTAAAATTGTTAAAAAAGCTTAATGCTAAAAAGAAGAAGTTGGCTTCACTGGATAGATTAGCAGTGCAACAGATAAAACAGGAAAAACCTGTGAGTGGAGACATAAGCACCCCATCGCAGACTGAATCACAAAATGACAGTGAATTATTGCAGAGCTTTTTACGGGAGCTGCAGTATCACATTGATGCCACAGGTCACAAATCTGAATTTAATGCAAATGCTGTGCCAGGGTGCACTGGCCATAGTAACGCTGATGAAATACTGGCCGAATTACTGTCCCCTGCTACAGCTGTGGCTTCCTTGGAGGCTCCAAAGAGCGAAGATGAGTGTATGTACATGGAAATGGTGCACAGCAGCGTGGCACCGACCGTGCCCCATGAGAACACCAGCATGCCACAGGCAGCAGTGACAAGTGAGGACCACAATTACTACAGTCCTGTCAAGGACACTAATTTGGAGCTTGAGGCAATAAACAAACACAGTGTGAAAAAACTTTCTTTTGAAAGTCCTACAAGAGATGATATCCTCGAAGACCTGTTCATTTCAGCACCAAGCTCAATGGCAGGTGACATAGATTTACCTCATTTTGATGAAACTCTGTTTGAAACTTGGTAAATGCTCAGTTTCTTGGGTTTAAGTATTTTTTCAGTATTATGTATATTTTGAAACAAAGCACTACTAAATTATATTTTATAACTAGTTTAATTGCACACTGGCTGTACTTGAACAATGTACATTTGAGGTATTTTTTTCTTAACCTTTTAGTGTAACAAGCAAATCAGGGTTTAATGAATTTTATTTTTCTGAGAAGCAGTTATTTTAGCTGTCAGATATGATGATGATTTTTAATTAAAAGCTCCTATGAGTCTTCATTTTTGCTGCTTTTAATATGAAAAACATCCATACTCTCATGAGTTCGAGAAATAATTAAGTTCTGTAGTTGTCATGATGTAATGGTGTAAGAAATACTATTTATGTAGTAATGATATATTTTACAGGATAACTCAACTCCTGAAGTTATTTTGTCCAACATTTAAAAAAAATTAAAGGACACCTTCTGTAATTAGGGAATATTGCATCCTCTGATATGAAGATCATTTGTAACATTATAAACTTGAGGCTGGCCTTCTGTTAAGCTGGCATTCAACTCCTTACAGAATTACTGCTCTACAACCTCATGCTGATCTATACACCCCTTGGATCCAAGAAAAGATGGATACATGGTAGAAATTTTCCTGTATAAAGTTACAGCACATACTGAATTTTCATCCTGGGCAACTGCAAATACAACTTGGCAGAATATTCTTCTGAGCCACGTTTTTTTTTTAAGTAGAATTAGTAAGTTTCGGTCCAGAGTTTGCATCACTAAGAAAGAATATCAGATGTACTCATAGCTGCAAAATTATTTAATAAAAGAAAGGTTTTTAAGAACTAATTTAACTGTAAGTTAATGCCTATTACTGTTGTCACTTGGAGTTTTTCATGACTCAAGCAGTGCACCCCCGTCCATATGTGAGATGCCAGGGAGAGGCAAGGTCAGTAGGAAGAAAGTAATGGAAAAATGTGGCAAGACAGCAGTGAGTAAGCAGGGGGATTCACACCTTGGTGTTTCTGGATTTGTATAGCTTTCATTTTGCTAGATGGGAGTCTTTTTTAAATGCATAGACAAAAAGCTGAGGCTATTATATGCCAAGTTAGATTAGGTGTACATTTTCTTGTTCTTGGAAATAAGAATGATTTTATCAGCAGGCCTTTGTATCAGGCATTTTTAGAGGTGTTCTGCATTTTTTCATTGTTTCAGATCCCAAGTTCAAAACATTAAATGCTCAGTCTTACTTTTCCAGTAGATGCAGTTGAACATAATGCTATTACAAGGCATGTCTACAGATTTTAATGGTTTTGGATTGTTTGAACTAGGTTTAAAAAGTGTTTGAAAAACTATCAGTGGCCCTGAACTCACCATGTCAACTTACTTCCGCTGCAATTGGGTACCTTGTTATGAAACTGGTACTTCAGGCAGTGAATGGTTTCATTCTTTAAAGACAAGTTTTTGTGAAGAACTTGAGCTTCTTCATTTTAAATACTGTAGTTGGTAATGTTGCAATAGAAAGCAAATTAATGGATTCTGAATGTTAGGGGCTGGTATACTGCTTGTGAAATGTTTGCCCATTTGTGAATTCCCTAATTAAAGCAGAAACAAAAAAGCTGACCAAAATGAGAGTTTGATTTATCCATGAATGGGTTGCAGTGACCTTCAGCTGTTGCATGGGAGCTCCTTCACCACTGGCTCAGGACACAACACAGACCCAGGGGTGAGTAAAGCAGCGTGCCCAGGGTTAGAGAGGCAGAATGCACAGGGCAGCAGGAGGAAGAGACCCTGCTAGAAGATGAGGAGGTGGTGAGGTTTATGATGAGGTTCATGGCAGAGGAGGGAGGGTGTGGGGGCACATCTGCTGTGCAGATACACCTAGGCAGAATCAAGGACCTCTGGTCACTACTGGCACCCCCTCCACAAACTGAAGTTGGGAGTGTTTGGTCTGCAGCTGTGTGGGATTCAGTGTGGGTACAGGTATATATAGAAGCTCCAAGAGCAAACAAATAGCACTTGAGATTAAAGAAGGTATGAAAATAAATCTGTTAGTGCTGCATGTTCCTGGCTGCCTTTTTTCCTGAAACAGAAAACTAAAGATGATGCAGTGCAGATTTGTTTGTTTCCATAAATGTTTTGCTGCCTCCGATCCTGTGCAAGTGAGAATTCAACTGAGGTTGAATGAAAACCCCATGACCAAAGAAACTGGTTAGAATTTGAAACATTACTGGACGTTTTATATTAGGAGTATTTTTAAATGCAGATCTTTATTTGCCATTAAGATAATGCAAGTATTGTAGTAGTTTTCCGTCAATTGGAAATACACTAGGTGGGCATATAGCAAGTACAGGTAGTGATCAGAAGCTGGCCACTGCACTAAGGAGGTATTATCAGTGTTCTAGGGTAAATTTCCAAAAGTCTAATGGCTTTGAGCCCTGCCATCTTCACCACTAAACCATGTCCTCAACTGCCACATCTACATTTTTTGAACACTTCCAGGGATGATAACTCCACTGCTTCCCTGAGCGATCTCTGCCAGTACCTAACCATCCTTTCAGAGAGCTTTTTCCTAACATCCAATCTAACCTCCCATGGCACAACTTGAAACCATTTCCTCTCATCCTGTCTGTTATTACCTAAGAGAAAAGGCCTGCCCCCACCTGGATACACTCTCTTAAAGTAGATGTTGAGAGCAATAAGGTGCCCCTGAGCCTCCTTTTCCCTCAGCTGCTCCTCACAGGACTTGTGCTCCAGACTTTTCCCCAGCTCTGTTGCCTTTCTCTGGACACGCTCCAACAGCTCTGTGTCCTTCTTGCAGTGAGGGGCCCAGAATTGAACAGAATTCATGGTGTGGCCTCACCAGTGCTGAGCACAGGGGGACAATCACTGCCCTGCTCCTGCTGGCCACACTACTGATAAAGGCCAGGATGCCATTGGCCGTCTTGGCCACCTGGGCATATTCTGGGTCATGTTCAGCTGCCATTGACCAGCACTCCCAGGTCCTTTCCCACCTGGCAACTTTCCAGCCACTCTGCCCCCAGCCTGTTGTACTGCCTGGGGTTGTTGAGACCCAAGTGCAGGACCCAGCATTTGGCCTTGTTGAACCTCACAAAACTGGCCTCTGCCCTTCAATCCAGCCTGTCCAGATCCCTCTGCAGAGCCCGGTTAGTCTGTGTCTTCTGATTTGGGAAAGACACAATTGTGGCATGGAGAGTTCGGAATCGGCTCTGCAGAGATGGTGCTGTGATTCAGCTCTTACTAGCTGATAGATTCAAACACTTCTTACAACACAGTAGAGGATGAAAAACAGGGCTGCCTTCTCGCATCCTGCCTACAACAAACCAACATGCAAAGGAGCTGCCTGGATGGATTTCTAGCTGTGTACCTGCTACAGCACCATTCTAGAAATCTGTTGTGGTGCTGATTAACAGATCTGATTTTGATCTTGATGTTTCTCATGGCAGGCTATTGCCATTTATTCTTCCATCACTGTGTTTTGCTTTAAATAATTATTCCCTTCCTGACCATATATCAGTGACAGCCACTGTGTTTTGTGTGTGCTCCTTTTGCAAAGCCAAAACAGCTGCTCTCTATGTGAGCCCCTTCTTGCTCAGAGCAAAGCATGTTACCTTTCAAGCAGCTTATGCTTGAAAGTGTGTGCTGTGCTTTAAAGTCCACCAGGATTCGGCCTTGGAGTGGAAGAACTTCCAGTCTAAGTATGGATCTAAGACAGCGTGCAGACAGAGCAAGAGAGAAGAGGAGGTTAGTGGTGTAACAAAGCTGATGGAGATTGAGGCATGCTTCGTTTTATGCTGCTGTGCACATAACACGGTGTGGTTGTTTGCGAGGGAGATGCTGAAGCTGCACAGAGCCCAGGAGAACACGGTGGAACAACAGCGCTCACAAAGGAGAGGAAATGCTGGGAAAGGAGTGTAAGGAAGTAGGGGCTGGGTTTCTCCAGCATATGTTTTCGAGGAAGAGGCCGAAGAAACCCTCAGAAACCCCGACCTGGGTCTATATTATTCTTTTTATGTAAATCAGTATCTAAAGGGGCTTCTGTAATGCCCAAGGTAAGTGGTTGTAGTTTTTGTCCCAAGTTTTTGTACACTGATGATGTTCAGACCGTTTCAGCTGGGGCTCGTTTCCCCTCCTCCAGGCAATCTTTCCAGGTGAAAATGCGTCTGCCAAGGGGCCCGTGCACGGGAATGAAGCAGCGATTTAGCACAGCCTCCAGCCCTGCCTCTGTCCTTCCCCCCGGCCCCGCCGCAGCCTAGGACGCCGCACTCTCGGGCGGGGAATGTGTGCCCCACGCGGCCTCTGAGAGTGAGTTCTGAAGGAGGAACCAGGAAGGACGTCCGCGGTGAAAAAAAACATAGTGTTTCCGCCCGGTTTCGAACCGGGGACCTTTCGCGTGTTAGGCGAACGTGATAACCACTACACTACGGAAACTCCTGTTGAGTTGCAGCCGTTTTGCAGTCCCCCTTGACCAATTATACGGAGCACCCGGAGCCCCTCTGTCAGCACAAGCTGGGGGTAAAACTCCTCTCGGCGAGGCACGAACATCAAGGCACGGGAGCCAAAACCGCGACTCAGGCAGTTCCCACCGGTAAAAAGGCGGCACGGGCCGGTTACAGCCGCCGCCCCTGACCAGGAGGGAAGGTAAAAAGGCACCGCGCACGCTAAAAAGAGTCGCGCTACGTCCCTGGGTGGGCTCGAACCACCAACCTTTCGGTTAACAGCCGAACGCGCTAACCGATTGCGCCACAGAGACGCGCTGACGGTTAGCGCCGCCGAGCCACGCCTGACTCCCGCGGTGGCCGGGGCGGGCCTTGCGCTCCTTTGTGCTCCTGCTGCTCCTCCTTCTTTCGGGGGCTGCGGCTGCGCGGGTTAGGGCTTGTAATCACCAGCCTTGGGGCCTGTTTGCGTTTTCAGTCTGAAAAACGGTCCTTCCTTTGCTCTCCTTTTGGTTTTCTCTGTTGTTTTGTTTTCTCTGTGGCGTTTTCTGTTTGTTTTCCTGGGGAATTGGGGAGGAGTGGACAAGCAGAGAAATGCAGTGGTTGAAGTTCTGCCTGTTGGTGGGACAGTTGCAAACAGGAGCCTGAACGCTGCTCTCTGAGACAGCCCAGCTGGCAAGAGGAAGCTCTGAGAGTATGTGCCAAGGATGAGGAAGGCAAAAATTAGCATTGCCCTGTTATTAAGGGGGTCAAAGGATCCAACATCTTTCCTTCCAGTAATTGCAGTACCAAAAGACGTAGTTGTGACCAGAAACTTGAAGAACAGAAGACAAAATTCACCCCACAGTGACCTTTGATTCAAACACCTTTGATAATTATTTGCAAGAGCTAATGGAAAGTGGGAACACTGACAGAAGTGAGACAGGGTGAAAGAGACTTCTCAAAGCAGAGTGGAGAGGAAGACCTGGGAATCTGCTGCCCAGGCAGCCTCACCTTAGCTCTAAACAATCTATAAAATGAATTATTAATCAAATTGCAGCCATCTAAAAGGTAATAACATGATAATGGCAGCAAACATGAGTTATGAAAAGCAGACCAGCAAGGGAGATATACCCTAGATGGATGAGGGTCAAGTCTGGGAATGCTTAAGCAACCTGCATGTACATAAGTCCATTGGCCCTGGTGCTGAGAGAGATGGCAGATCCATTGCAATCTCCATCAGCTTTGATCAGTCATGGCAATGAGGGAAAGTGCCCAAGGATGGGCATAAAACAACATCATCCCCATCTTCCAGAAGGGCAAGAAGGATGACTGGAAGAACCACAGGCTGGTCAGCTTCACCTCAATCCCTGGGAAGGTGATGGATGAGCTAATCCTGGAAACCATCTTCAGGCACATCAAAGACAGAAATATCCCCAGCAGTTGGTCTGTATGACTCGAACAAGGGGAAGTCATGTTTGAGAATTTGGTAGCCTTCCAAGGTGAAGTGATTGGCCTGGTAGAAGAGAGGAGGGCAGGGGATATTTTCTGCCTGGACTTCAGTGAGGCCTTGGACACTGTCTCCTGTGAGATCCCTGCAGAGAAGCTGTTGATGTGTGGGTTGGATGAGCAGACAGTGAGGTGGATTGAAAAGTGTCCGAACAGTTGTGTCCAGAGTGTGGTGATCAGTGGCACGATTTAGTTGGATGCCAGTAACTAACAGGGTACCCCAGGGATCAGTACTGCACAACATTCCATTAATGATCTGGATGATGGGCCACAGTTTACCCTCAGCAAGTTTGCAGGCAGCACCAGACTCACAGGAGTGGCAGACAGAGCAGAGGGTGATGCTGCTATCCAGAGGAACCCTGACACGTTGGAGAAATGGGCTGACAGGTACCTCATGAAGTTCAACAAGGAGAAGTGCGAAGTCCTGCAGCTGTAGACAAAAAAAAAAAAAATGTGCACAAGTACATGCTGGGGGCACCCATCTAGAAATCAACCTGGCAGAAAGGAATTTGGGTGTCCTAGTGGACAGCAGGACACACATGAGGCAGCAATGGGACTTTGTGGCCAAGAAGGTGAATGGTACCCTGGGTCACATTAGACAAAAGCATTGCCAGAAGGTCAAGAGAAGTGATTCTGCTCCTCTGCTCAGCTCTGGTGAGACCACATCTGAAATTCTGTGGGTAGAGTTGATTTTCTTCCCAGTAGCTGTTGTGTGCCTCCGTGTTTTGGATCAGTGCTGGAAACAGTGCTGATCACAAAGGGATGTTTTTAGTCACTGCTGAGCAGGACTTATGCAATGTCAAGGCCTTTTCTGCCTCTCACATCACCCCACCAGTGACTGGGCTCGGGGTGCACAAGAGCTGAGACGAGACAGAGCAAGGATAGCTGACCCCAGCAGATCCAAGGATTACCCCATACCGTATGACATCATGCTCAGCATATAAAGCTGGGGGAAGAAGGTGAAAGGGGAGAACATTTGGAGCGCTGGTGTTGTCTTCCACAGTAACCATTATGTGTGATGCAGCCTGGCTTTCCTGGAAATGGCTGAACACCTGCCTGCCTGTGGGAAGCAGTGAATGCATTTATTGTTTTTATGTGCTTGTCTGGATTTCCATGTCTGGATCTTCCTAACCCTTTTCTCACTTTTGTCCTTCTGATTCTCTCCCCCATCTCACTAGTGGGGAGTGAGCGAGTGGCTGCGTGGGGCTGAGTTGCCAACTGGGGTTGAACCATGTCAATGAGACACAGAGGGTGATGAGGAGGAGGCTGTGCCAGGGGGGCCGAAGGGACTACAGCTTCTGTCTTCCAGCTCTGTGTTTTGAGCTGAATTTGAACCAATGGAATATGAAGAAGGTAAGTGAAAGGAAGAAGCCTGTGAAATGTGGAGAAGGAGGGGATTTTGAGGCGGTGCTCTGTCAGCTCGTTCTCTTGGCTGTGCAAAATGAAGACAGCATTTTAAAAACTGCAGTGTTGCCCTTTTCTTCGTGCTGCACTTCACATTTCCAGCTCTGTTCACGCGCTCCGCTGGGGTTTTGTCAGGGTTCAGCAAGGATGCGATGCTGACGTGACAGCAGGTAGTCACCCACACGTGTCTGTGTGTGTGTGCACTACGTTTGATGGTGCTGTGATGCTTTAAGTTTGCAAAGCAGAGTGTTAATATTAACCAGCCAGTCCAAGGGGCTTGTGTCCCCTTGCATTTATGATAAAGCATGACAGCTGGGTGTCACCTGGCACTTATGTGTGGGAGCTTCACATGAGCAGCCCTTATTTTATCAACAGACACACTTTCACTGGAGTCCTTGCTGCAGAGCGCTGATCAGAGTGCATGAGAGGAGAGATGAACATCCCAAAAGATATTTATAGATCTGTGTTCCCAGTCCTTTACTCTTCACCATGAAAGCAATTCTACAAAGGGATTATTTTGACTGGCTGTTCAAGATTCCAGAGGAGCAGATTAATGTGCAGGAAGCCTCGCAGCGCAACTGGAAAAGCTCGCTGGCTTTGCACATTTTCGTGAGCTTCACGGCTCACTGTGTCAAGGTTATCTTCCTCAGACAGGACGATGTGGATGTCAAACAGCCATGCAGCGAGCAAAAAGGGCTGGGGTCTGACAGCAGCTGCTGAAGCACTGAATTGCCTGTGCCTAAAGAGGTCTGACCACAGCTGGGGGTTACAGAAGGTGCATGCACTGTTCCCCAAGGTGTGCATCCCTTCCCCCACACCCCCTTTTCTTTTTTTTGTCTACTCAGGAAAATACCTTATTTCAAACAGCCAAGTGAGATATGATGAGGGTGTCTTGCACTGATCTTTCTCCCAAGTGAACACGGTTTTCCAGTGGTGCCAACTTCATCTTATCCAGACAGTGATCCTGTGTGTGTGTTTAGGTCTCAGGGAAAGAGAACAATTTAATGTGTAGATATGGAAGAAACTGTTTGCAGAGTCATTATAGCCCCACCTTAGCCCTCCCTTGCCAAGGCAATCCCCCAAATTGAAAAAAAAATTTGCCAGAATCTCCTTGCACCCTGCAGCTATTCCAGTGCCAAGGGGCATGAAAAGGCAATATTCCTCCCCACAAGGGGTTTCTGTCATGTCTGGCTGTATAACAGTGTTGCCTTGCCATGATAAAGGGACTTCTTCCTTGTCTCACATACCATCTTGATTTCCTGGTTCTTCCTCAAGCAGAGCCCTCAGAGTGATGCTGCACTTAAAAAAAAAACCAAACAAACCAAAAAAAACCACCAACAAACAAAACCCTGCAGTTCATTTCTTAAGGCAGCCATACCAAAGAGGTTCTTGCTGGCAAAGCTGTTTTCTCCCTGCACACCAAGAAATCATTTTAACGAGCCCTGGAGTTGATGTCATTTTTTTTTTTACTGCAGAGAGGAGTGTGAAACCCTGCTTTCCTCCACACATACATGTGGGATGGCTTTGGAGCAAACCTGGCTAAGACGAGGGAACAGGCTGGATTTCCAGAAGAGCACTGGGGACGTCAAGTGCAAAATGCCAAAGCATTTTGCACCAGGGGACAGGTGGAAATCAGAAGGGGCAGAGCAAGAGAGCAAAGTGGGGATGAGTGTCTGGTGAGAGGCACTGAGCAGCAGCAAAGCAAAGAGCTGAAAAACAAAGAGCAGGACAAGGAGAAAGAAAAGGCATCAATAGCTCAGCTCTCACAATGTGTCCAGCACACAGGGATGGAGCTTGGGTCAGCCAGCTGGAAAGGCTGCTGGCATAAACTCCTGGTATGTTGGGGGGTTTTTGCATTATGGCAACTTCACACCTCAGCAGCCTGATTCCTACCCCCTTTCATACGAGAGTTCTGCTGAATAGAAGCCACCTCTGGGAAGTCTTTGATAGTGGGGAAGTGTGTGTATTTTCTTGGCAAGTTGGAGCAGGCTCATGTGCTTGTACTGCCACTTGTAAATCAAAAGCAAGCTGCAGGCTGCCTGGTAGGTTTGCACCAGCATAAAACAGGCAGCAGAAGGAGAAGGCTCCATGCCTGCTGCAGGAGGATGCCTGGGAATCCTTCTGCCACAGATGCCCCAAGGACCTGTGCTGTCCCCTTGGCCCTCTCCTGTCAGCAGCTCCCTCCTGCTTGCCCATGCCCATGCACAGCTCCTCTCTTTACAGTCATAACATTGATCTCTGCTTAGACAATGTTACTCTTTTGACTTAATTTCATAACAACCTTTAGGCAATGGGCTTTTCTTCTCAGATGATTAGTGGATGCTTAGCATTAAATACTATCCCTAAGTACCAGCTACAGTCCTGTGCTCAATAGGCCACAAAACATAAACATTGATGTTCAAGTAGGAAAAGATCATATTCTGAGGGAAAAGAGAACTTTAGCCTGAATAAAAGCATTCTCAAAGAGCTGTTGTGCTTCTCTTTTTGTTCTTGGATTTGGGTTTTTTCCTAAAGCAAATCTGGCAAAAGTTAAAAATCTGAAGAAAAAAACCACAGGCCAAATCTAAACCTAGATATTCTTTATGGCCTTGCATCTCACACAGTTGTATCTATATGGACTGTAGGGAAGGCATCCCAGAAAGAGAGCCTTTTCCTATTAAGATAACTACTCACTGCTCACAGTATTAATCACCTACCTCTCAGCCAGTTCATTTCTGTGTATTTGTTTATACCCAAAGTATATGAGAGTTTTCCATATGTAGGACTACAGAGTATAAAAATTTGCATGATAGAGAGACTGGGTGAAAACACCATTGTAAGTAAATGTGTCCCCATTGAAAAAGATGAGTTTTGCAGGTTGGCTCCTGCTGGGAACTCCTACCTGGCTGTGTCCCACCCAGAGTGAAGTCTGATTTGCCTGTGACAGTAACTGGTGAGTGACCTCTCCCTGCCCTTATCTCAACCCCTTAGCCTTTTGTTATATTTTCTCTTCCCTGTGCAGCTGAGGAGGGGAGAGATGGAGTGACTTGGGTGGGCACCTGATGTTCAGCCAAGGTCAGCCCACCACTCTGTCCCACACTGCAGCCTGTGCTTCTGTGCCAGCTTCATCAAGGGGTTGGATCCGAGCTGTGAACATGCTGTGAATATGCTCAGCTATATTGGGCTTCAAGCTCTAAAACTGGGGCACAACTGTGAAGCCTGAGCCTGGAAAATACTGAATGCTCATAGCTGTCACTGACTTCTAAGGAGTTATTTGTCCTTAGGGGGATGGATGGGGAATCCATGCAGGGGAAGAAGGATGCAGGATCCATGCCTCGTAACAAAAGACATATTTCTGTGCTCAGCAGCAATGCTTACAGCACTGGGGTACTGCCCATTCCTATATGCCAGGGGGTTCAGGAGCTTTGCTTGTGACGTGCAGGCCTGGGGTCTCCTCACTGGTGAGACTGATGGAGATGTGACCAGGGAGAGCATCTGCATGAGAGCAGCAACATTGCTGAGACTTGTCAATGTTATTTCTCCTCCCAGCTACTTGTGGAGTGGTTGGGCACTTGCTGACAATGCCATGATAGCCTGACTAGTTTCTTCCAGCCTTCTGCTGTTCCACACAGCCAGCCAAATGCTCAGACATACTTTAGATATCCAGGTTTTGCCTGTGTGTAGGAAGGGCAATAGATACCTTTCCACATTATGTATCCTCTTAGATCACAGACACGTAATCTCTTGTTTCCATGGGCTTCATCTCTGTACAATGAGTGAGTGAGCCTGCAGTTATTGTCTGACAGGCACCAGAGCAGAGGGTACTGCCAGTCTCCTGTGAAGCCATAGGAAGTGTTTCATGATTCAAGATAAGACCTTCACTTCCTCGTTCTGTGCTCGTAGCACTGAGCTGCCACTGAGGCTGCACGGTCCACCCTGACAGCCCACTCCCAAAATGGACCAGGAGACCCTGGGGAGCATTGTCCTGCTTGCCATTGTCACCCTCATCAGTGTTGTCCAGAACGGTAAGACAAAAACAAACATTTGTTTAAGGGATAAAAGGGAGCTGAGGAAAATTCAGGATGATATATGCTGAGTTGACTTTGGATAGACAATCTTTGGTTGTAAGTGCATGCATTCTTAGGCATGGCTTTGGCTTTAGAAATGGCCTTCTAAGCATGGAATTTTGTGTGACATTGTGGTAGTATCCTGACAGTCACATGGTCCTACTCTCTGATATTCTAGAGTGAGTTTGTTATACATTTCAGCTAATGTAAGGACTAATATGCTGGGATACCCTGTGGCAATGTGCATTTTGATTTGATGACTAAGAGCTCCTTTTCTGATCTAGGTCCCTGCTATGGTCAGCCAGGGCTGCTCTCAAGCTGGAGTCCTGCTGTCATGGGCAGGGATGGAGTCCCTGGGGGGCTGCAATGGGTTAGACCCTTGCATGGACCTGGGGGAAAGGGACAGAATTGAAGGAATCTGTGCAGGCTGTTTGTGGGCAGGCAGCTCTCCTGCTTTCCTGCATCTCCAAGTCCTGTAGTATAACTAATCTCAATTAACTGTGGTCCCAGGAATACTGCACATTTCCTGAGATGGTGAGGTTTCCTTCCCTAGCTCTTATTCAGACCTTGTATAGTCCCCTGTATAGTCTTCAAGATTTTTAAAATAAAACAGGTATCTCGCCTGTGCAAATTTGATTTCAACTTCTTCATCCTCTCTTACAAATACTTTTTAAGCAGGAAATTATGCCCAGAATACAAAGAAAGGATCGAGTTTTGCCCCAGCTGCACTAAATTTGCCCAGGTTCAAAGCAATTCAGCAGTGGGATGGGGAGCTGGTGAAAATTCCAGAAATCTTTAGTGAAGGCTTCTTATTACAAATGGGAGATTCCCACTGAACACAAAGTCCTAGGAAATGGGCTATTCTTGGGTTGCTGCAGAGAGGGGGAAGTAGTGAGAGCCTAGCTGACAAGGAGGAAAAAAAAAAAAAAAAAAAAAAAAAAAGGAGATGCAGACTGGTTTAGTTTCAACATAGGCACCAAATGCCACATCATTTAACCCAATGCTATTCTCTGGTAATTGCACAGCTTATGACATCACCAGAATATGGCACATTAAGACCAGAGCACGTACCATAATTAAGAAAATGTGTCAAATATACATTTCTTGCTATGTAATCATATGACTTTATATACAGGTTTTTTCCTCTCACTTGGACATATCAGACTTCCATCTATGTGCTTTTATCTGTCTGTGAGATTATTGACCCAGCTGCTACAAAGGGGAAGCAGGATGCTTGGCAGAGTGTGCCAAGCATGTGAGGCAGACAGCCCTAAACCATGATTTTAAGCCTTGCATCATCTGATTTCCTCTTCCCAAGCTTTCTGTCTAGAAGGACCAGACCTGATATGCAATCTTGCAGTGAATGCAATTATGAAGGCAGTAGAAATGTTTGTCAAGGGGTACCAGATGTACTGAACTCTTGCTGTGGCTTTCATTCAGCGAAGCACTTGGGCCTCTGCTGGACTGTCTCTAAGTGCGTGAAGTCAGTACCATGTGAATTTGTGTTTATATGCTTCTCTGCATAGGGTGCAGGACGAGAAAGCAGCTTGGGTGAATGCTGTTATTCCTAAAGATGGAGGTGGACTGTGGTGCTGCCCCAGTCTTATGTGCCCATTTACTGGCACCTTGTTCATGATGGAATCTCCACGTCCTACAGAATGACTCATGTGGCCGCACACCACTGAGTGACGCACACAGCTTAAAGTTTTGTTCTTTTACCAGAGAGATGTTGCAATCCAGCAGCTTCCAGGGCAAATCAGTGGTCATTGCTGAGCAGATCAGGACAGAGGAAGCAAAGAGGAGAGAAAGAAGGGGCATGTTTGCAAGCATTGGCTATGTGGGATCATCAGCTCCCATTTTCTGTTGGCATGGACTTGTGAAACAACCAGCCTTACACTGAACTCTTGCAGATTACCTTGATCAGAGTGGGTCTCCCGCTGTTCAGGCTCTGGGCAGTTTGTGCAGCTTTGGAGCATCAGAACATTATCTCCTGGAACAGCTGAGGTGAATTAAACTGCACACTTCTCTCATGCTGGCTTGTCAAAGCACCCTCTTGCCTCCCTGCATCATGGGGCCTCTCTGCAGCAGCAAGCTGATATTTGGGAAGTGGTAGCATCTGCAGCAGTGCAGAGGGAGATAAATAGCTTACTTGGCTTTCTTGGAAGCTGTGGTATTTTCTAGAGATTTCCCATGCACGATAAAAGAAAGGGAGGAGGTATGCTACCAGTGAGTCCATGTAATCCCAGACCTGCAGAAAGTGGTTTCCCATCGCAGCCTAGCACTGGACAAAAACGTGCTGACCAACTCTGTCCTCTTCAATTAGGTCTTCTCAGTCGCTGTAGGCAGGGTAACCTCTTGCCAAAGGCTGGGCTGGTGTGCAGATGGAGAGGCTGAGAGCTCTGTGCCACTACATGGTGTCCGGTCTGGAGCTGGCCAGTGCACTGTGCTGGTGGCAGTGGGAGGGGCTGCAGCCTGGCTCAGAGTAGGGCTGCTGGCTTAAAGCACCAGGGGTTTTTCTGCAGAAGGGCTGTAGGCACCCAGGGGATCACACAATACTGGGAACCGAAAAACTCACTAGTTTTTATTAAAGACAGTGGAAGTACAAAAGGCTTATTTACAGCATCAGTGAAGGGGGAGAAAACAGGCAGCTCTTCAGATTGCAGGGATGAAATCCTGCAGCTTATCTAGCTAAATTTTTATTGTTATAATAATGTATTTCCTGAGGGGCTATCTTTTATGTGTATATATTTGGTTAATATTCCCAGCCATAGAGTGATTTGGATGCACTTGAGATGGGGTGCACAACAACAGAAAGCTTGCAGCTTGTAGCCTGCCAGAGCTCTCTCTGTTGTATTTAGACATATGATTGATGGTCTCTGGTTTAGTGTCATCAGATAAAATGTGTTTGTCAAGAGCATGATACATTATCTTGAGGTGCTGCATTTTTGCAGCAGCTAACACTCTGACACAACTCTGTTGCTTAAAAGGAGGATACACACAGATCAGCCGTGAAGACCAGGCTTTCTCTGGGCCTTTCTGGGAAAAGAACCAGCCCTGCAGGATGTCCTTGGTTTGGCAAATGGGTTTCACTAAAAGAGAATACACTCCCTTGTCTCCCTGCTCTGTTGGAGAGCAAGATTTGGGGTTGGCAGCTCTGACTGGATGGCTGTTTTCCCACTGGGAGCTCTAAGGACTGGGTCAGGGCAGTGCTTCTGCAGCAGAGGTGCAGAGACTGCCCAAAGTGCAATGTTGGGATGCAGGGATTGGAGGTGAGAGCCTGCTACCAGTCACATATAGACACATAGGGATGCGTGGAGGGTTTGGTTAAATCTGGGTGACAGAGTGACCACGCTGGCCACATCCTGCACCCTCACACACCTGTGTCTTCTCCTGCAATCCGTCCAGCATGGGCACTCATGGGAACAGAACCCACAAAGCCCAGCTTCTGCAGTATCTCCAGATGATGTCTCAGGCTGAATACTCTGTGGTTTTTTTCACAGCTTTTTTTGCTAACAAAGTGGAGCATGAAAGCAGACACTGCAACGGCAAGGGGTTGCAGCGGCAGGGATCGTCCTCCTTCGAGCGTGTCTACACTGCCAAGTGAGTAGACAAGAACTGAGGAGCTGGTGAGGGCAGAGTGGGCATCATCATGCTCTTCATTAAATCCAAACCCTTGCGGGGGCCAGAGGTGGGTTCCAAATGCCCTCAGATGAAGGCTTTGTACATAAACCCTTGCTGTGCTCAGTATTCAGACCTGAGGTTTTTGGGCATGTTTGCTGCATGAATCCAGCACCCTTCTTTGCCACCATGTGCTGCATCTATATAGGTGTTGCAGCCATTATGAGTACTGTGTCCCTTCATTTGGGAGCCAGGTCACCCTTCCCTGCTGGAAGTGTGGCACAGGCACAGCCAGAGTCCCAAGGGCACATAGCTCAAAAGGAAAGAGCCAGCAGAGAGATGTCAGCCTGCTGAGGAGCAGGTAGGTGGCAGAGCTTGTACAAATCCCTTGGTCTCTGGCACCTCCCTTGGCACACAGCTCTCCACTTCTTTGCCACACAGAATCACTCTCAATATCTTCACTTCTCCCCCTCAGAAAGCATTCCCAGCTGAAGGAGGCAGCTGGAAAGCATTTCCGTTCCCCTGCAAAGACACATGTTAATTCTGTGAGACACTTTTATTTGTGATGCAATTCTACATTTGTTGGTTTCATCCAATGGCTTTATAATATGACTCAATTAAAAGGACTTTAAGCCAATAAAGCTCACAGCATCTATCATGATCAAAAGGTTAGGGAGAAAGTGGCTTTCACAGGTGCCAGACGTGCACAGGATGGTTTGTTTTCCTCATCAGGCAGCACAAAGACATCCATTGTCTGAGCGAGGAAACAAGGAAGCAGATGTGGGTGAGGAGCCCAGCTCCTGCCAGGTCAGGGGCCTCTCACTGCTGTGGAGTAAAACTCTACTCTCAAGGGCAGCCCAAATTCACCTGCCACCATTCTCTGCTGGTGAAACATTGATTTTTTCTATTTGCCTGTGCTCTGATTTCTCTCTTATAAATTCCATTCTAGCCAGAACTGCGGACATGCATACCCTACGTTTCTTGCTGTGCTTTGGTGTGCTGGCCTTCTCTGCAGCCAAGGTAACACTCTTCTGTTTGATTTTTTTTTCCCCTTCAACCTGGCACCACATTCAGCAAGGGATGGCAAGCGCTTCAGAAGTCACACTTTCAGGGACCAGCCGTCCTGCAGCGGGGGAACCTCTCCTACCCTCCTGTCCTGGAGCTAAACATGCTGCTGCAGTAGCAGCACACTCATGGCATGGCTTGGCTTATGTCTACAGATGTGTTCCCAGACTTGGTTCAAGGCACTCCAGACCAGGGACATTTCCCATTCCGGCATTATGGATGAGTTCCCTTTGTTTTGGGTGGAGGGTTTAGTACTTATTATTGCTGCGTTATTCACTTTTGGGACAGGAAATGGGCTCAATTTATTAAATTGCCAGAACTGCCAGCTCTCCCCTGTGCTATTAACCTGCATTTCTAATTGTGATCCCCTTCAATGCAATGTGAGCTTATCTAACATTAAGATGACTTCTTACCTGGGGCACATATCTATTCTTTCTGGGAAAAAAAGGAGTTTCCCGACCAGGAGAAGAAGGGGTTTTGTCTGCAGTTGTGGGAAAAGCTAGAATTATGGGGGAAAGTCTCTTCTTGTATGCTCAGAAGTTAGTATTGGACTATAGTGTATCCTCCACCTGCTCTTAGTGAAATACATCTGCCAACTGCCTTCTATTTCTGGTGAGGACAGTGCCTGAGTTGGCACTCTCTTTCCTGAGCCTGGTATGACCCACACTGGATTTCACAAAATCTTAGAACGGTTGGGTCAGAAAAGATCTCAAAGATCATCTTGTTCCAGCTCCCTTGCCAGAGGCAGGGACACCTCCCACTAGACCCGATTACTTGAAGCCCTATCCAGCCTGGCCTTGAACAATTCCAAGGATGGGGCATCTACAGCTTCTCTGGGAAACCTGTGCCAGTGCCTCATCACTCTCACACTGAAGAACTTCTTCCTTAAATATAGTCTAAACCTGCTCTCTTTCAGGTTAAAGCCTTTTTCCCTTGTACTATGAGTTCATGCCCTTGTAAAAAGTCCCTTTCCAGCTTTCTTCTAGGCTCCTTTTAGTGGGGCACAGCTGTGGGCAAGATTACACCCACAAAGTCTTCAGAAAAGCTGGAGTGAAGGCAAGGCAAGTGCTGTTTCCCATGCAAAGGTCTCCATCCTAGTTCCAGTGCTTGTCCCATAACCCAAGACTGCAGATTCCCATTTCCCATTCCAGCCCAGGCAGCAGATGGGGACAGTACATACAGTGAGACCTGGGCTGGTGTTTTTAATGCCTTGTTTTATCCTTTACCCAGCTCCTGCTGCCTTTGCTGGCCTGATGTACTTGTTTGTGAGGCAGAAGTACTTTGTGGGCTACCTCGGGGAGAGGACTCAGAGGTAAGGACCTGCAAAACCTCTTTACAAAACCCAGAATGTGGTAGCAGCACAGTCAGATGCTGCCACTTTCACAGGCTCAGCCTGGCTTGTGGTGCTGCCTGCAAGAGCTGCTGGCATTGGGTAGTGCAGGAAAGCCCCTCTCTTTTGGATGAATGGGGGTAGCTGTGGGAGATGTCAGATGTGCAGCAGCACTGGGGTCAGGGGGCCTGCAGCTCCTGCTCACAGGACTCTGCAAACACAGGTTTGCATGCTTGTGCCACTGTGTGCACAAGACTGTTCTTTTATATTAATGTTTATATTTTATTTATGTTAATAAAGCAAATTACACACATGTGAAACAGAGTTGTCCCACAGCTTGTAATGGATGAGAACACATTCAAGTCCCTCTGAACAGACACTTTTGTAAGCAGCAGCCTACACTGACAACAGAAGGCCAAATCCAGACCAAATCAGATCCTGAAAATGGCATTTAAGTCCTGGCAACTGCCTGGCAATGCAAGACAGAAAAGAAATTTGCCCCTCTCTCTCAGCCCCTGAGGTCTTTCAGTTGGTCTCAACAGCAGAGTCCAAAGTCAAAGGGTTCTCGCGGGAGGTGATGCACATTAACAAATTGCTTTCCCCCATTTCTGTCTCCTCAGCACTCCTGGTTACTTGTTTGGAAAGCGCATCATTTTGTTCCTGTTCCTCATGTCTGTGGCTGGAATACTCAACTACTATCTCGTCTTCTTTTTTGGAAGTGACTTTGAAATACACATTAAGACAATAACCAGCGCGATCTCTCCATTGCTGCTTATACCCTGACTCCCCACAGCACTGAGGGGGTCAGCACGCTTCATATATCCATGTCCAGAAGCTGCTATAATTCAACTGTTTAAGAAATGATCCCATAACCCAGTGAGATGTCTGTAAATCTCTTGCTTGACAAGCTTTGTAGTTTGATTTAACCTTGCTTTTTTCTTCAGGAAAAAGATTTATCATGACCACTTGGCACAGCCAAGGAATGGTAACAACTTTCAGTTAATTCTTTATAATTTTTTTCCCTAAATTGCATCTTGCAAGATGACTGCATGACTGGAAGGGACATTGTATGCTTGCTTCGTAACTGTGTTGTACTTAGCTTTGTCCCAAAACCCAGGATCTTCTCAGTGTCGTTCCTGACTGATGGCACCAGAGTCACCCTCAGACGCAAGAACAGCCTTTCACCAGCATCCCACACACCCCTGCCTGCACAAAGGCACGGACCAGCCTCTTCACCTACCCTTCCCCTCTGACTTGTTGATGACCGAGCTCTTTGCGTTGCAGGAGGGTGGCAAATTGGCCTCTCTCTGGTCTTCCTTGATAAATATTCATGTGCGTAGCACTCATCACACTGATCTCATTTACACTTCAGCCTCTTTGTTCTCCCAGAGCTGGGAAAAGGAGCGGTGTGTAAATGAGGAGCTGGTGTATTGCCGGTGGGGTTGGGTTTGTTTTGATTGGCTTTGTTTAATAAAACAGTCTAAAGCGATGAAATCTGTCTGCTGCCATCTTCTTTGCCCGGTGCACGGTCCCAGCGCTCGGTGGCTCAGCAGCCGGCTGGAGAGCGGAGCAAGGGCAGCAGCACCGGGCTCTTTGTGCAAGCTGCTGATGCCCTGGGCACGGCCCCGAAAGGACTGAGCTTAACAACTCCCCCTCTGTGAGCACCCTCAGTGCTTCCAGCTCTGACAGTGTTCCCCCACAAGTCCACGCCGAGGAGCGCTTTGATTAGCGGTGCAGACTGAGATAGGCAAACAGGTCGGTGCGATCTTTTTAAACATTGCAACCCTACGAGTGCTTAAGCTCTTAAGCCTGTCTGATTGCTGCGTGCAGGCTGGATAAAGCTGTATTTTATGACGCCTTCAGGAGGGAATGAGACTCCTTGCTATGTGAGAAGAGGGTTTGCAGAACTGTTCACAAAAGCAGGTGCAGAAAGCCATCTGCCTTTGTACTGCTGGAGGGTTTTGGTGCTGTCTCATGGGGCAGAGGTGCTTGTGCATGGCTGCTCTCCTCTGCAGCTGGCCATTCACATGCATGTTTTTCCTTTTTTTTTTTTTTTTTTGTGTTCTACAGGAATCTTAGATGTGAAAGATTAGTAATAGACACCATTATTGCATGATGATTATAAATATTCTCACTGGTTAGAATAGGTAATTCAAAAAAATTTAATCTGGCCTTCTAACCTATAGCTTCTGAGACACTTTATTCCCAGGCAGGGCACTCATGTTCCTTCCCTCCTATCCTTCTCATAACACACTCCAAATACTCCTCACACCATGCTTTTCTGCTATAGCTCTCTCCATAGCTCATGCCAGCTACCTGTCTTTGGTGGAGGCCCAGTACCCTTCTGCCCCATGGGGTCAACCCATCAAGGGATGGCAGCACCCCAGGAGGAGAGGGGTAACCCCTGTGGTCTGGAGTTACAGAGCTCTCCTGCATTGCTGGGATCAGCAAAGGCTTGTGCTGCCACCACTTTTAGCCAGTTCAGAGCAGGAGAAGCTTCACCAGCACCAGTCCCAGCTCTCCAGCCTGTTTAGTCTCCCTGAGGTCTGAGGCTTGTTTATGGAAACCATCACTTGTGGGAGGTGACTCTCTCAACTCTATGTGTCCACCTTGCAGGTCTCCCCAGATGGCTGAGTCTCCGCTGGGGCCTTTTTGTCCTCTGTATGAAGAAGCAGCTCCCTTGACCTCCTAATTTTTCCTGTTATCATGAGAAGCAGCTCTCCACCAGCCAGCTATAAAGGGAAGAGGATTCAAGTGTCTATGTTGGGTCAGATAAACTATCACAGCACTCTATGGCCTCTCTGTTGGACTTGATGGTCCTTGTGGGTCCCTTCCAACTCAAGATATTCAATGATTCTCTGCCAACTGGATAGTTGGTTTTTACGTAATTGTACTTAGGTATGACCAGGTCATCTTTCAGAGGAACCAAAGCCCATCTTTTGCTGTAATGTTTTATTTTGCAAGAATATCTCCTACTTGCTTCCTCAAAACCTTTCTGATAGCAAGAGATTAAAATGTAGGCAAAATCCATTTTCCATCTATCTGTAAATGGAAATAGTGATAGTGTGAGACAAACAGATGTGACATAAATTGATCACTATGTAAATTCTTGGTGAATGTCATGCTGTGTTTTCTGTATTACAGGCAAGCCCTGTGGTTGCATTTGCCTTCCCACTCTTCCTATGAAAGGAAGGCAACGTCAGTGATATTTGGGCTTTTCCCACAGTATGAGACAGCTTCAGTTTTTGTTTTCAGCATCAAAACCACCCTGATCTTGTTGGTACAGTTGTCAGCACTTAGCACACCATCTACTCAGAAAGCGGCATGCACAGGCTCTTTGCTGGGGGGTTTGCTGGTTGGCTGGGGGGTGACCTTTAAAGGTTCTTCCCATCCCAAACCAGCCTATGATTTTACAATTCTACAGATAAATTCTGCAGATCTACAGATTATCTGCAGATAAATAAATCTACAGATGCAAAAATACAAACACCACGGAAAAAATTCATGCTGGGGTCAACTACACCAGAACCTATGAGGACCTACTGAGCTGCACTGGACATGGGAACATAGTTGGTGGCAGAAGTGGCAGTCTCCTCTGATGGCTCCTGCTTAAGACTGGCTTGAAAGTTTCAGAGGCCAGCACACGTCTTTGGTGCAATGCACAGCATGACAGCTCCTGACCTGGAGCCACAGCTATATATGAACAGCTAACGCTTCCCAGTTCTGCTGATGGGCAGCAGTGTGGCCAGCAGGACCAGGGAGGTGATCATCCCCCTGTACTCAGCACTGATGAGGCACTGGAGACCTTATTGCTCTCTACAACTACCTGAAAAGTCTCTTCTCCCAAACAGCAAGCAATAGGACAAGAGGAAATAACCTCAAGTTGTACCAGAGGAGGTTTAGATTGGATATTAGGTAAAATTTCTTCACTGAGAGGGTGGTCAGAGGGTGGTGGAGTCACCATCCTTGGAGGTGTTTAAAAGCTGTGTATATGTGGCACTGAGGGACATGGTTTAGTGTTGGACTTCACAGTTCTGGTATAACAGTTGGGCTTGATGACCTTGTTAATCTTCTCAAACCTGAACGACTCCGTGATTCTATCATTGTGCTGATGCTGCTCTCATTGCAGCACTCAGATTGTCCTTCTTGCCATGTTGCCAGGCTGTGGGCTTTGCTTCACCAGTGGTGCCCTGGCTCGTTGCCACAGCATGCCACTGCCACGCCTCGTGGCTATTCGTGCATCAAAATCCCAGGTGCATAAACAAACACTCTGTCCGTGTGTGCATGTGGGCGGAGGCACAGTGTTTACTTACCATCTCTCTCTCTCTCTCTCTGTCTCTCTCTCTCTCTCTCTCTCTCTGTCTATCTATCTATCTATCTATCTATCTATCTATCTATCTCTCTATCTCTCTAGCCACATTGCAGGTGCTGAGTCATGTGAGTGCCGGAGGCTGCTCGGGGAAGGCAGGGAAGCAAGGCTGCTCAGGCACCAGCCCTCTCACAGCTTGCAGGCTGTGTGCATCACAGACTGCGGAGACTGCTGGAAGCCGGGATATCGCAGGTTGCTTTTGATCTGCTGACAAAGGCCTGGAATACACACAGTATTTCTGCCACAGTAGCCACATCTGCTTCCGTACAGCACTACAACCCTCTAGTGGAAACTCGGCCCCATCGGCACGCCGGTGCTGCTGGCCGCGGCACGAGCCGCTCCCTCGAGGTTTGAAGCCTTACAGCAATGGAAAAGCACCCACATTTCCGAGCAGGTGTATTGTTGCTATTGAATGCTGGTTTTTATTATTCTGGTAAATAGGAGGCCCAGTCCTGAAGCAGGACCCCTCCCCTACCCATGCCGAAGCAAGCAGTCCTGCTTAGCAAAGGATCTGAGCAAGCAGGTAAAATCTGAGTGAAGTAAGAAATCTGCATGCACCAGCCACAAGCGTTTCCTGCAGTATTTCCCAGATTCCCAGTTTCCCAGAGCTTGAAAAATCATCCTGTGCAGTATCAGCTTGGTCTAAGTCACACCTCTGCCAAGTCAGGTTTCCAAATGCATCTCTGAGGATTGGGAAAGCAATTCTGCTGGCATGGAGAAAAGACTGGCCCTGGACACCTTCTTCAACTCCCACCTGCTCTGAGGTCACTTTCTTCTAGCAGAGTAGCAGGTTTACTATTCACAGAAGCCTTTCCAATGCCCTGTTGGGATGGGATACTGCAAGGCACTGAGCACTGGCCCAAAGAAGTGGTGTGCCACTCACAGATGGCACTGGGAGCAAGATCAGGCCATGCTTGGAAATGGTCCACCCTTGATAAGTGAAAGGGCAGTAAAAACTGAGAATAGTGCTAAAACCATTCATTGTGTGATTTTAAGTTGGTCTCATGTTCCCACTGGAGTGAGCAGGATGAGCATTCCCATGAAAAAAACCCTTTTTGAGGGGCTCTACAGAGACCAGCAGAGCCCACCAGCACCCTTGCAGAGGAGGTGCTGAGAGAGAAGGACATTGTATGCCATGATATCCCTTTGGAGCACCTAGGGGACAGGTCCAAGCTTCACAATCCCTTTGGGTAATGAAGACTGTTATCCCTGGAGCTGCCAGGAAGCATGCAGGACACCTCAGCTGTGGTTCCTATCAAGGCACTTCAATGCCTCAAGGGGTGAGGGTGGAGAATCAGCCATTGCATTGCTGACGGGCTGCCATGGAGCAAAAGGTGCTCTTAGCAGCACTGTTGTGATCCCCATGTCCAAAGGAGAGGAATAGCTCAACCCAGTGCCTGAACCCTGCCCCTCGGTGTACCTGCCCTGGCAGAGGGAGGCTGTGGGCAGGAGAGCATCAGCTCTGCTCCATCCTGCCTGCCAGAGCATCCCAGCCAGCACCTGGAAACACAGAAGCTGGCAAAAGTGAGATTCCTGCCCCAAAGGACAGACAGCCTCCACAGTGGGATGTTTTTCCCCTTTAGAGGAGAAATAAGTAACTTCAGTTTCAGCTGCAGGGATCTTCACACTGTGAGGTGATTTCATCAGACAGAGAAGCTCCTGGGGCTTGGTGCTGACTGCCTACTGAGCTGCTCAGATGCTGTTCTCTGGGAACTTCCTACTCATCCTCAGGGGAAGGGAACCAGACACCAAAGGGGCAGCTGTGACATGGGGTGCAGAGAGGAAATGGGATGTGTTTTCCACCTAAAGAAATGCAGGTGTGATGACGTTGCAGTGGAGTTAAACTCTCAGCTGTGGCAGGGCTGTTTCTACCATTTGGGAACTGGCAGGGACTCGCTGGTGTGCCGTGACCTCTCACAAGGCCAGGGGATGCTTTGGGAGGCTTTGGAGCAGCCAGCTGCTGCCTGCTGTGCTGCTATTTGCCACCACCCGTACAAGCATATGATTGATTTATTGTTCCTGTGCTTTCCCAAGAGAGTGCCACTGCTGCCTTCGTCCCCAAACAATGTTTTCTGTGCTTTTGGCACAGCACTTCAGAGGGCGTCAGTCTGATCCAGCAAGAGCCCCCTTGGTGCCCTGGGATTAAACAGAACAGCATGATATCTCCTGGCCAGCTGCTTCTTGCTATTCGTTTTGCTGCAGCAAAGGAATTTATTTTCAAAAGGCAGTGCCAGCCTTCCCACTGCCCTCAGCAGACAGGAGGGGATGGTGGAGGTCCCTGCCAGAAGCTGTGAGGCTGCAGTCCTGTGCTCTCCCACCGCTGTGGGGACCACACACCTTTGCTGGGGGCAGATTTACCTCCTTCTCTCAGCCCAGGCAGCTTCAGACATAAACCAAAGCAGGCAGTCATTTATCACAATTCAAGCTGCAGCTCAGTCCTGAGCTATGTTTAACAATACTGAGGTTTCTTGGAGTGTATCTTGCTCCACTTGCCTTCAGCAGAGGCACTGCTGAAGAGCAGTAAATAGTAGTTTTCATGGAATGACCCCACTACTTGGTTCAGCTCTGACCTCATTCCCCCAACCTCGTGTGCCCAGTCTCCCTGCTCCCTTCAGGATGCTTCCCAAGCATTCCCTTCAGTGCCAGCCTCACTCATTCATCCCTCTCTGTGTTTGTTGTCCCCTCCATATCCCTTCTAATCAATGCACCTACTGGCAGAGCCACCTAGTAAGCCATACAGGGACCTGCTCTGGCTGAAAACAACCTTTTTTCCCCCTTTACTGGCTTGTTTTTAACCTACCTCAACTCCCTGATCCCCATTGCTGCACATGGGGACCTTAACAGAGATCCTTGTGAGGCTCACAATGTGTCCCTTCTGTGTGGTGTAAATGCTGGGCTGATGTATCAGTCTGGAGATGCTCCTGTGGGACTTAGGTCTCCTTCCCCCACTTCACACCAAGTCACCACACAGTCACCCGAGGCCAAGCCCCCCTTCTCTCCCCTCATGTTGTCTGTAGGATTGGCACAGCATCCCATGAACTGCAGAAAATGTGACTGACCTGGGGTTCTTGCCCAGCTTGCAACCTCTGCTGCAGATCTCTGACAGCACAGACCCTACCCATGACAAGCCAGTGACACTGCTCGCAGGTGTGAAATAGCAGCAAGAAACTCTGCCCAAGTATGTTATGGGGACCAAAAACCCTGCTGGTCATTGCTCATCTCACCCACGCCTGGCTTTATGCCTGGGCTGCTATATTTCAGAAGACTAATTTCATTTCCCAAACAGGGTCTTTGGTTTGTAAATTTGTGGGGGTTTTTCTGACTGAAATAGAAGGATGTAGCCCTTCTGACAGGGCTGGCAGCAGCACAGACTTGGCTCAAATTTGAAGAGGTTTCTAATAACACATTAGCTCCAACTCCTTGGCAAAAATCAGCCGAACTTTTCCTGTTCACACACAATTCACACAGCCTTGGAAACAGTGTTTTATAGCAGAAATGAAAATCAGAAAGGGGGATAAACAGTGATACACTCCTACCTGTTCACAGCCCAGCTGTCCCAGCAAGGTGCCCTGAGCCAGCAGGCTGTTTGCTTCCATGAGGTGACAAGTCCCCATCCCACTGAAGCCACCACTTCTCTGTGGGATTGCATGCGCCTTCCCAAGCTCAGAGCTCAATACTTATCACATTTGCACCTCAGTAATAGCTACCTCCAGTATTTCACGGTAAAATGTGTTTGGAAGAGTTTGACCTGATTTCCAAGGTGTTGAGTGTCCTGCACCACCAGTCACGCTGTGGTGGGCTGATTTGGCATGCTGAATCACCCCTTGTCTCTCTTCCCTCTGCTCTCCCAGATCCCCTGTGACACATTCTGGTTTTCCCCTGGCCTGTGTGGTCTGAGGAGCTTTCAGATGACAGCGTACTCAACGTGCTAATTTGAAACAGCAGGATCCCACCAGGGCTGCATTCCCAGCACTCATCAGGCACTGAGCACAATGTGCTGGGTATTTGCTTCCTGTGGGATGCAGAGATGCTCGTCTGTGGCCATGGGCATTCCAGACCCACCGACAGCTGCATGATGCACAGGGCTGCCCCAGGGAAACCTTTTGCACTGCTCAGTGGGTGTGGGGGATCTGGATGGATCTCCCACGTGCTGCCACCAAGCAAACCAGGAGGGTAAGAAAGTTCAAGTTGTGAGGTTGCACATCACATGAAAACACTGTGGCTTCACACACCACTGAGCACATTTGATATCTTGCAAGCACTGGAAGGAGATGGTTCATAACTTTGTGTGCTTATTCCAGCCCTTGTTTTCCCAGTCCCGGTCTCATGTCTCAGCACCAGCACTCAGCAAATCTCTCCCTGAACCACTCCATCCCCTCAAATGGCAGAAGACCTCTCGTTTCTGTGGGTTACACCTGTCTGCAGAAAGAGCCTGAGAGGCCAGATCTTCTGCAAGATTCAATGCAGGGTGGGAAGTTATGTTCATCTCTGTCTGTGCAGTGTGTTCTGCTCAGTGTAGCTGAGGTTACACTTGAAGGTGCCTGAGTAGTTGTGGTGTTGAACTTGGGATCCTGTGCAGGCTCAAATGCTGCTTTTAAATACAGCCAGAATTAATAGGAGGCCTGGGGAGTTTCATTCTGTTTGCCTTGTGCTTACACTTAGTCACAGGGATCTCTCTCTCTCAGCCACCATCAGAAGTAGGATCATGTCGACAAGCATTTTTTGGGTTGACTCAGTGCAGCTGATCTTATGTTATGATGAATTTCTTCTCCCAGCCAATTTTGCAAAGTACACCATGGCTGTCCAGCAAGGCGAGGGGAACAGAGTGGTGATGCATGATGTGAATCAATTAAGAGATACCCTGCCAAATTCATTTCTTTGTCAAACAATTCAGCAAATGACTACAGGATGGTACAAATGGCTTTTATTAGCGTGGCATGAGAATTCAGCACTGTAAATGAGAGAAAGATTAGTCCACAGGCCCTCAAGACCATAGCTGGGCAGGGCTTGTTCTCTCCCTCCACCGTCTGATGGTCATGAGTCACACACAAACCTCCAGCCTGGATGGTACCAATCTGCTCCAGGGCTTGCAATGAAGAAATAGTCATCTCCTAGCATTTCCCAGGGGAGGAGACTTCTCTGCTGGCCTGGGGCATGGCACAATTCTTGTGCAGGAGCTCCACACAGCTGCAGCCCCAAGGGCAGTGATAGCATCGAGATGGGTGTGAACACTCTCCTCCAGGCTTGGGTGAGGGGACATGTCCTGGGACTTGTGGTGATGGGAGCAGCAGCCCACAGAGTAAAGCTTCCCATTGTCATCTCCAGTCCACTCAGGGGAGCTCACACAAACCTGCACAGTCACACCCCCTGCATCCTGTACTCAGCCTCCTTCAGCAAAAATGCCACCAAATGCAGGCAGGCTCAGGGCAGAAACAGGTCAGACACAGGGCAGACACAGGTCAGACGTGTGCCTCCAGAAGAGACCGAACAAATCCAGGGCCAGCAGCTGTGAAAGTGTAGCTCGGGACAACATTTGGCAGGATCCATAATACATCCTCCCCTCCCTTCTGGGCTGAGAGAATACAGAGGGTGATGCAGCAATCGTTTCTTCAGCACAGCCTGTGTTGCAGCTCTTTGTTACAGAGGAGCTGTACCGTGCCAGAGAATGCTGCACATCCCGGGAAGTCTTTGTATATGGACAGCTTCTAACCCTAGTTCACACCAGTCTGCACTGGGTTCTGGCAAGTGTCAGCTGGGCAACTTTTCCTAAGAGTTTCATTCCAAACATGTCAGTGTTTTTTACTGCTGCTTTGTGGGGATTTCTAACCCAGATGGCAAATTCCAATTGGCATTTTCCTATGCTTGGCTAGTGTTATATGTGTAATTGTGTAATTTCTTATGTAAGGTTTTACACTAACAAGAGCTCTAACATTGATTATTGATCCAGTTTCTCAGTCTTTCCTTATGAAACATGGTAGAAATTTGTGGGAGATTTGGCTAAAATATCCATCCCTACCATAAGTGCACAGCCATGGTGTAACCCTGTGGGATGTAGACCAGGGTACATAACTCATTCTTTATGCTTATCATGTATGTGGGTAAAGATGAAATTATGACATCTATCCCAAGTTCTGGGGATGAAGTACTGAGCTCATTATGCCAGGGGACCCTAGTGATTACATGATGGAGTTTGTTGTTTTACTAGTGGCAAAAGTCTAGTGACATTGAGATTTTGGGTACAGGGTTAGGTGTGCCTTGGATGGAAGGTGCAAAGAGCACTGAAACAGAGCCAACATCAGCTGCTAACAAAGGATCTCTCTGTGCAGTAGCTGTGAGGGAAGCAGAGCTGTGTCCCCTGCTCCTGAGGACCTGTCATCCTTTGCTGCCTCAAATACTGTAGGTTTGGGGTTGGTGTAAGACAAACAGAGCCGGGCTAACTCACACACTCCTCCTCTGCCTCAGCACATATATCATTTAGGTCGGTGCTTTTCCAACAGGTCTCAGGATCTAGTGCTGTTCATATTTGATCAGGCAGAGATCCCCAAGGAACCATTTGAGTAGCAGAGGATATGCGTACAGAATATGAAGGGACCACCTGGGCCATTAAACCTGGTCCCCAGTTGTCCCTTGCAATCACATAACAGACATTTAATCCAGAAAGGTCTGGATTAAATGGAACTGCCTCCATTCCTTCTCCCCTGTGTGGCTGAAGCCTGCAACATGATATTAAAGCCATCACTGAAAGCACATTTTTTGCTGCAAAAAGGCAGAGCTCCCAGAAAATGGAAAGTCTCTGGTGTCTTTGGCCATAATATATTGCTAGGAATAACACAGTTCCTAGCAATAGCATTTCACACAGAGCCAGACTTGGCATTTCCCCAAACATTTTCTCAGCCATTCTAGAGATTTATAACTAATAATTGCATAGCTGGATAAATAATTAGACTCTGAGGTTTTGTCTTAGCTTTTTTTCCTTATAAATAAATCCCTTATTCACAAGCTATATTAAAATACCTGTCGGTAGCGTAATGTGCATTTCATATCACACTTTCTTATTTCCTGCCTGGCTACATTGATTTCATTTCCATTATCTGTACTTTATATACGCAATTATCAGACCTGTCTTTCATCAGAAATACACTTATTCCACCTGTATAGGTGTATATCACTACGTTGGAGATGGTTCACTTACACAAATTGTTGTGGTTTAACCCCAGCCAGAAACCAAGCACCATGCAACTGCTTGATCACTCCTCTCCACCCCTATGGGATGGGAAGGAGACTTAGGGAAGGGAAAAAAAACCTCATGGGTTGACATAAGGACAGCTGATAATTGAAAAAAAGTAAAATATAGTAATAATGACAATAACAATTACAATAGCAATAGCAATAACAATGAAGAAAAATAATAAAACTCAATTGAAAAAAAACATGAGTGATGCACAATGCAACTGCTCACCACCTGCTGACCAATGTCCAGCCCATCCTTGAACAGCTATCAGTCTGTCCCCCGGTCAACAGCCTCCAGTTTATATACTGGCCATGATGTTCTGTGGTATGGAACATCCCTTTGGCCAGTTCGAGTCAGCTGTGTCCTGGCCATGCTCCCTCCCAGCTTCTTGTGCAGCTCCTCACTGGCAAAGCATGGGAAACTGAGACGTCCTTGACTTAGGGTGAGAAGTACTTAGCAACAACCAAAACATCACTGTGTCACCAACATTATTCCCATACTGAATCCAGAACTGTAACAGCACTGTACCTTAGGCTACTAAGAAAAAAATGATCTCTATCCCTGAAAAAAACAGGACACAAACACACATACATAAAGAGCAACAGAGAAGTGGGTCAGCACGAGACAGAAACCCATCATGAAATGATGGAATTGTTCTAAATTGCATCTGATTGCCCTGAGTGAATGCTGAGATATGGCAGAGCTATGGCAGACCATGTTGTCCCACTGAAGGAGCATTCTAAAGGAAGAGCAGTGACTCCCAAGAGCAAACTCAAACCCTGCAGAAGAACTGTTGGTTAATGTTTGGAAGGTCCTTGTAGGAAGACAGAGAGAGCTATTGCAGCACTGCACTCTCACAGGACTTGGTGTTAGAAGACATGTATTAAGCGTCCAAGAAAGTGAGGGATAAAGAAGCACAAAGAGCAGCATGAGCAATATATTCACCTCTCAGAATTACACCACTCCCATTTTCATTCTTGGCATGCCCATAAGTTGCACAGCTACTTACAGTCAAGGACAGGACAAGAGATATCAGGTTAGATTTATAAAAGGACAGGCACTCTCAGCACTGGAAATAGATGAGCACGTCACCAGCTGGAGGCAGATTTATGGGAAGCAGGACATGGGAGACTATCAGGGCTGTTGCTCTCCCCCGCCCTGTTCTGCTGCCTTGTGTAGCACATACACTGCCCCTCATCAGCACTGCAGCCATATCTGGCCCCATTTTAATTTCCACCACCGTCAATCCCTGGTGCAGCTTTATCCTCTCTCCATGTCTTTACTCCTCTCCTGAGTTAGCCAAAATCTCTTTTGGGTGGTTTGCAGTCCACAGGAATTAGCCTCTCCTTGGGAGATGGGTGGAGGGGAGCAAGCAAGGCAAAAGTCTGGGAGCAGACTGACTGTTACTCAAACAGAAACGTAAACACAGAAGATACAAAAGACCCAAAAGCCTGTGTTTTCTCCACACTTGATTCTCCTTCCATTGTATGCCAGCTGGGTGCTGTTGTGAGCTAAAAGCAATGGAGTTGCACCAAGAGGGATAAGGAAGACATGTGACCATTATTAAGTCCCAAAGCAAAGACTGGATATAGCCAGCATGAACCTGAGTCCACCTGACCTCTCTCACGAAAGCTGAACTCACTTCTGTGCCAATAAATTTGATTTCATGGTTGTCTTGGGGCACAAGAGCAAATAAAGACACTGGCTTCTGGCCTAGCATCTCATGCCTCAGCTCTGACCCTGGGCAAGGGTGACAGACAGATTATGTGCAAGATATATTTCTTAATGACACCAATTTCTTTTTGTCCATCTGAAGACCCTTAGCAGAACACCAGCAAGTACCCATAGTAAAGCAGGTAGATAAGCACTGCTTTTTCTGTTCAATCTAATGATGGGCATATTTTGCATCACACAATTGTAAAACACAGACTCTAATGGGCTGAGTCAGACAAAAGCAATCTGTAAGAACTCATTACTATTTCCTCCTAAGCACATTTTTCTTTTTTCCACTGGGTCCAAGCCTTGCAGCAAGGGAAATAGAGACTTCTACAAATGCACAGATGAATGCATGCATATAAATGGATACGATTCTGCTGGAATTCCACAGAAAGTGGAAAGGCTGGGGAGCCACTAAGCCAGGCTTGGCCACACATCTTCCTCTCACCACCACCCCAACCACACACTGAGCTTCTGAGTTCTCTGCAAAATGGAACGTTTTCATATTGTTGGCTGCCAGGAGGTTCACTTGCCCCTGGCTTTTGTTGAGGGGTGTTGGGGAGCAGCTGCTCCCCCAGAGCCAGGGCAGGGCTGTCAAGCAGTCATGGTAGTTGGCTGGCTGCTGGAAGGAGGCCAGCAGTTTCAGGAAAGACATTAGTCATTTGACTTACTAGAAAAATCTTCGGTAACCACCAAGTACTTCCCTGGTCCTATGAGGGTTTGTTTGGGGTTTTTTTTCTATTTCTTTGGCCTGTTGAGTTTTGGTTTTGATATTACCTTGTAAAAATATCTGATTCTATGAAACACCCCAGAGAAGCTCTACTTTTAGCAGCCAAACCTGTTCTGCCTCACAAAGCAGGCAGCCATCCCCATGGTCCTGCAGCTGCAGCACAGCTCTGCTGCTGCACAGCCCTCAGAGGAGCAGCCCTCAGGGAGCACCCAGACACTGCTGCCACTGCCCTGCACTCATCTTCTTAGAAGGGCAAGGGCATTGTAAGAAAGTCAATCTATTCTTTACACCATTTGGAGCCTTTGTGGGTCACTTCACACTGTACATAGAAGGGAATGAGTGGGATGAACTCACCTACACTCATCATAGCACTTTCACACAGATTAAAGGACTTTCTGTCTAGGGTCCCTGCTGGCCCATGCAGACCTGAGCAGTAAGATGTGGTCAGGGCAACATGGTGGGAAAAGCCAAACTCTTCATTGATGAGGTGACCTGTGGGACAGAAAGGCTGGAGCACACTTCAGAGGGAGCTACTGTGTCTGGAGTAAGGGAATTGCACTTCATAACCCACAGAGAAGGCATTCCTACTGATGCTAAGCTATGTTCTCTCCAATGAAGCTAGAGAAAGGGCAGAGAGGACAAGTAAAATGATCAAGGTAAGGAAGCAACTTCTAAGGAAGGCTACAAAGAGAAAGAGACTGGGGGTTATGACTGAGATTTGCAAAATCATGAAGGCTGTGGTTGAGGTGAATGCAGAATGATTATTCATCCCTAGAACTAGAAGAAGCATGATCAAACTAGTGGTAGATTAGTCTAAGACAGATAAAAGCGCTTCTTTGCATTTAGGGTAGCGAGCCCTCCTCGGAGCCTTATCTGAGCTTTGTCATGGAAAGAGCTAGATGGACCACATGCAAAACTGAACAAAGGAACAAGCCAGAAACAGAGCAGTGCATTGGTCAAAGAAGGTCAGGGTCCATTAACACCTCTTCTAATAATCACTGTCAATCATAACCATGTTTACGTCTCTAGTGTATATTCATCAGCAGTTTTTATACAAGCCTTATAGGTACTCATGTATTTGCCTTATTACAAGAACACATCCTCAGCCTGTAATTCTTGCACAAAAAGCAAAATAAGAATTAAGAGCTGTGATTTACAAGAGTGAGTAAGACAGTGTTTAACCTAGCCAGCTAATTCTTCTTTAAATCTCTGCTGAAAGCCCCAGGTAGGCTTCCAGAAAGTGAGCCTTTCTTCAGTATTTTCTATAATTTGAACAAGAGTTCAGCTGGAGTTCTAAATTACTGAGAGAAATTGGTTCTTCTCTGTCTGGTTTCCACCAGTTCTGCCAAGATCTCACAAAAATTGAAATGAACTTCCTAAAATTTCAAAAACATGCTGTAGCCATTGGAAGTTAGTGGGGAACACTAGTGCAATAACCTACCAGCACAGCTGACTGCAAAAGAAACTGGACCTCTAGCTGCAGTGTGACCTGAGCAGTGTGATGAGAAACAATTGCTAGATCATGCATGAGGAAGAATTCCTCATCCACCCAAGTTAGTGGCAGCCACAGGAGTGATCCAGGGACTTCACTTTCCATTCAACCTACGTGGAAAGAAATCTGTCCACTCCAAGTAAAAAAAAAACTTTGCCAAGCCCAAAGGAAATGTTTTCTAGAAATTTTGGTGCTTCTACCCATGCACATTTTCAATGAAAGGTCAGAAACATCCTGGGGTAGTTATCCTGCCTTTTCAGTATGCTCAGTAGCTATTCCTGAACATTTAAGAAATTTGTTGTGGGTGAGGTACAGGCAGGTTGCACGGAGCTGCAAGTGGAGCCTGGCAGAATGCAGAGAGGAGAAATTGCTGTACAGCTCGAGATGTTTAATGTGAGCATTAACCTCTAATACCCACACCACTGGAGACACAGGAGACTGCAGGTTCAATTTAACTCACTGCAGAAACCCTTCACTCTGGAAATGTTTGTTGCATGTAGATTTGTTTAACAAACTTGTGGAGACAGCTGAGAAGTGAACATTTATCATCTCTCAGGGCTGCTCAATCTATAGAATTTACTTTTAACAGTTATTTTGTAGCTGTGACTTTCAGGCAGTGAACAGAGCAGAGCTTCGTGAAGTGAATGTTAATACTGAGCTGCTCTGGGCTTGGAAGAAAGAGGGGCAGAAAGCTGGATAGTTGCAGCCTTTAGAGAGACAGCCATTTCATAGGCTGGTCCCAAATTTTTACAAATCTGGGCAGTGGCTACAGACTTCTGTTCTGCTGAGAGCCCCGATGACACAGGCAGGATGTTCTCACAGCAGCAGGGCATCTTTCAGCAGCCGCAATGGGTGGCCTCCTCCCTCGGCTGTGCTGTTTGTGGGAGAACATATAAATCAGTCCTAAAAACTTATCCAGCTTACTAATAATCTTACAAAAAAAAAAAAAAAAAAAGAAGAAGAAAAAAAAAAAAGAGGTGAGGGGTTATTCCTGGTTCATTTCAGTTTGCTGACCCAGAGATGGCAGTCAATAAATGTTCATCTGTGGAATGTCCATGAGCAATTAGCAGCACAAGCTGATGAAGGTGGCAGTGCTGCGGTGAGAAATGTTTGTACACCCACAGCTTGAAAAGTTAGAATTTTGGCCAGTACTTCAGCAAAGGACTTAAACTAATATGCAGGTCAGCAGGTAGGTTAAGTCATGTAGTCCAAGAATTTTGTTCCCTCCTTCTGTCTTCCAAAACATGAGCATATCACACTTTTCATTCAAACTAAAATATCCTTTCTCAGTACATCCTCATCTTGGACATGGCATCATCAATTCAAGGATTCTTCTAGCTCCCCATGAGATTTCAACCAACAGATGGCAGCAGCCCTATTCATAATGGCACTACTACTGTAGTTTTTGTTCTCCTCCAGGCACATGGTCGCCAGGTTCCCTGGGACGCTCCGGACCTCACTGATGAGCCTGTGGTCAGAAGGGCATAAGAAATACCCCTGTAATGGAGCAAGTGGCCGTGAAACACAAGGAGGGTCCACTGGCTGCAGTCTCCACTGCTTCCTTGGGGACAGGATGGCTTAAATGGGACTACATATGTCCAAGAAAGCACAGCTGTGCCCTGTCAGAGACATTAAACACCACAGCCCCACAAGCTGCAAAGCAGCTGACATTCAGCATCACTGGTATTTCATACATGAGCTCTGTATGGTTTATGTAACATTTATTTAGGCACTGCCTCCACCCTGTTTGCAAAGCAGCACTTGGCACAAAGCGTGTGTGGGCGGGCCTTTTGGTCAAACACCGCAGGCACTTCTCACTTCTACTGGCTCCTTGCCACTTGTCATGTAAAAGCATTTGGCCATTCACAGATTGCCACAGGCTTTTCCCTCTCAAAAACCACTTGAACTCAATCTCCTCACATGAAAGTTTTCTTTCTCTGACAGCACTTACCTTTACACCCGCTCTTTATTTTACATGTATACTTATATTGTCCATGCACATCAATGATATATAATCAATTTTTTGGGGTTATTCAACCGTCCCCCACCTACATATTTTGCTGTATGTGCAACATACAGCCCCAGGGCTAGAGAGAGTTTACCAAAATATTTCCTTGGCCTGCCACACTACACTGAAGAAGGGATTTAGTAGGTTTGAGAAGCACAAGGGAGTTGGATACTGCGGCTAAATTCTCTCTTTTCTTTCCAATGACACCATGATTGTCACCTGCCTCTCCTGGGCACTGGTCACTGCACATCTCATGGTGAAAGGGTAAGGATGGGGATGGGTAAGAAAATGCCACTGGGAGGTAGCAGCAAAGGGGTAACTCTGGGCCTGATGCTGAAGGGGGAAGGGGATTTGGTGACAACAGGCATGGAAGATGCTGATGTACCCAATGCCACCCTTGTCTTGATCATTCCAGTACAGCTTTCCTTCAGCAATCCCAGGCGCCTGGGACTCATGGGAATGTCTGGAACAAAGAAGAGTTACTCTCACTGGAGGAGACTCAGTTTAGAGAACATTTAAATCAACCAAACATTTAGAAGTCCGTGGGACCTGATGGGAGGCACCCATGAGTGCTGAGGGAGCTGGATAATGTAACTACAAGGCCACTCTCAAATATTTTTGGAAGGTTGTGGTGACGAGGGGAAGTAGCTATGAATAAGGAGAAAACAAATATAACTTCTGCCATCAAGAAAAGCAAGAAAAATAATGGGGAACCACAGGCTGGTCAGCCTCACCTTAACACCTGGGAAGATAAAGGAACAAATAATCCTGGAAAACATTCAAATATATGAAGAAGAAAACCATGACTGGAAGAAGTCAGCATGATTTATGAGGGTTATGAGGATGAAATCATGTTTGGCCAGCCCAAGAACACTTTAAGATGAGATGACTGGTGGATGAGGAGAGAGCAGTGGCCTCTGTTTACCCTGATTTAGTCAAGTCTTTTTCCACAGACAAACTGATGAAGTTCAAGTTAGGTATGTCAGTGCTTAGCTGGACTGAAAGCCAGTTGAACTGCTGAGTTCAGAGGATTGTGATTGTGACACGAAGTCCTGCCGGAGGCCAGGCTCTGGTGCAGTACCCCAGGGTCCCTAGTGGGTCCAATACTCTTTAACAATTTCATTAATGAACTCAATGATGGGACAGAGTGCACCCTTAGCAAGCTTGCAGAGGATACAAAATGGGGATGAGGGTTTGATGGACCAGTTGGTTGTGCTGCCATTCAGGGGGACCTCAAGAGATGAAGAAATGGGATGGCAAGGATCTCACCAAGTTTAGCAAAGAGGAGTGCCCAGCTTTGCCCCCTTAGGAGGAATAATGGTAAGGACCAGTCCACACTGGGGTCCAGACAGCTGGAAGGAGCTTTGCAGAGAAGGACTTGAGGGTCCTGAGCACACCTAGCTGACCATAAGCCAGTGGTGTATCCTTGTGAGAAACATAGCCAGCCACCTCCTGGGGGACATTAGGAACAGTGTCACTAGCAAGCCTATGGAGGTGAACATTCCCATCTGCTTAGCCCTGGTGAGACACATCTGGGGTGCTGTGTTCCAGTCTGGGATTCTCAGTACAAGAGATACGTGGACATACTGGACAGAGTGCCTTGAAGGACAATGAAGATAACTAAGGGATCAGAGCACCTGGCATATGAGGAAATGCTGGGAGTGTTCAGCCCAGAGAAGGGAAGGCTCAGGGGGACCTTGTAAATGTATACCTGAGGCTGGGAGACAGTAAAAAAGACAGAGCCAGACTTTTCTTATGGGTGCTAAATGAATGGTTGGGAGGTAATGGGAACAGTGGAAATACAGAAAATACATTTTTTTTTTTTTACTCTACAAGTGATCCAACACTGGAACAGTTGTTTTGAGAGGTTGTGTAGTCACTGTCCTTGGAGGTATTCAAAACCCATCTGGACATGGTCCTGGGCAGCCATCTCTAGGCGGCCTTGCCTGAGCAAGGCAAGGGCTCAAGCCAGATAATCTCTAGGTGCCTTCCATCCTCAGACATTCTATGATTGTTGTATTCTTTAAATAACCTTGTTTTAAAATTAAGTCAAGTGCATATTTTTCCTGAAGTAAGAGTCGAGGCCAAGGAATGACACAGAAAGATGAATCAGTGGAATCTTGTGATTTCAGAACATATTTTCTGTGATTTCAGTGTTCCTTAAAGCAATTGTGTGACTGAGCCTGGTTCGTAACTTTATTCCTTAGAAACTGAAAGCCTGCTTAATTCCAGTCCACATAAAAGTCAACCCTGCCAATACCCCAGACACCAGACCAATAACCTTCCTCCTCTATCACCATTTGGGCTAAACAAAATACACTAGGCATCTTAATTAGGTACGTTCAGTCATCTTGGAAGGCACATAGAAAATTACCTAATCCATAATTAGCTCACCGAGTCTGGATTCTGTGGGAATTTTCTTACGCTCTTGATTTTGCTGCATACATTAGTGCACCTCTGCAGAAAACCTCTGAGGCTGACAGGAATACACAAGCACACCCACGGCTGCACCATCCTTGTTCCTCTGCTCTTACTGCTGGCCTGTGTTTTGTCCCCGTGGTGCCTCGCCAAGGCACCTTTCTGGCATTCTGCTCATCAGCATCCCAGGCACAATGGGGCCCTCTTGACTCTGCTGCACATAAATACCATCAGATTGCTGCTCTCCATCTCATTTATGCAGTCCCCAGGAGAGCACTGGTGGTGCTTGCCTCAGAAGAAGGATGAGAGGTTTACCTTACCAGCCCTCCCTCAAGGGCCAGGTACAACTCCCACCTCTGCACTGAGGGGAGGACAATGCTCAGTGCTCATTGCAGAGCTTATCCCTCTACACCTGGAAGGAGGGAGCCAGGGATATGCATGGCTGTGATGTTCACAGGGGAGGTGACAGCAGAGCTCACAGTCACAGTGCTCAAAGAGAAATGTGCAGCCCTAGAAGGTGTTTCACACTTTTGAGCAAAAACAAGGCAAAAATAAATCAAAGTAAACATTCCAGCTTCCACAGGGTCACTGAAAAGCAGCCCAGGTGCAAGAACAACAAATCATGCACAGTGCATAGCTCATTTTCCCTTCTGTAGATTAACCAGACAAGGTCACAGCAATCACATTTCATAAAAGAAAGTTTCCTTTATTTCCTGGCACTGGCTCTGAGCAACTGGCCATGAGGGCTGCTTTCAAATCACTCCCTGGTTATTCTGTCTCTTTTCTACTCAATATTCCTTGAGGCACTTGCAGCCAAGTAGATTATCTCTCTCTTTTTTTTTTTAATGAAAAGATTATATTAATTTAACTCAGGTTTCAACCAACACACATTATAAGTCTCCACTGATTGTATATTAGCATGGGAACTTTGAATACACAATAATTGAAATATATTGCATTCAAATAAAGTCTCAAGAGGGCAGCTTCAAGAGACGGTTTAATTCTACTGGATTTTTAGAAGTCTGGTCATGGTATGAAAATAAGTCACTGGGAGAGACTCTCCCCACACTGATGAACCATTTCACTGCTTTCTCCTAAAGGTACCTTGTATTTTTTTCTTTGACAGCTATGCTGAATGCTTGGTTTGATTATCAGCAGATCTTTCAGGCTCTAGTCCTGGCTGTAAATGGTCTGTGTGGTACAAACTGTCCTTATTTCATGCCTTGCCCATCACTCAGAGCACAGCCACTTCTCAGTACCTGTTGAGCCACATTACTTGTGGCTACATCCATTTTTCCCAAGAGCAACCACGCTGCCTGCATGCCCAGCCTAGCTATGGATTCTCCTGCAGCTCTGATCATGCCAGCCCCTTCTCAGGATGGCAGCAGGATCTACAGGCACCTTGTTATCTGGAACCCCCACCTTTGGGCTCTTCTTCACCCGGGCTGCTGCTCTGCAAGGGCTAGGCAGTGCCACCAGGCCTGCAGAGATGTTAATGCCCACAGGGAATGACTCAGGCAGCACAGCTGTCACTGCCACCTACCCAAGGAATAGAGAGCCATGGCAATGGAGAGTGAGCTGCAGCCTGTCCTAAAAGCAGTGTTCACAGGGAGTGCGTGGTCATGCACATGCCACCACTGCAGGCTCCTCGGGAGACTGGCCATGCATGAACCTCAGCCATGAGTGACAGGAACCTTGGAGCAGCCTGGTCATAGCTGGGTTGGGATACTGGACACAGAGACAGCATCTGCAAAAGGGAAGGAACCACACAGACATCTCCCAAGCCAGTACCCTCCTGCTGACAGACGCCCTGCTGGGAAATCACAGAATCACAGAGTTGGAAGACACCTTCAAGACATGTTAGTCCAACCCATGCTCTAACACCTCCACTAAACCATGGCACCCAGCTCAGTGTCCCCAGGAGCTGAAGGGCCCTATACAGGGAGGTCCCTGCCACTCCAGACTCATCTACCAGCACAGGTCCTGAGATAGCCAGGGTCTCCTAACTCTCAGTGCCCTGGCTTCACTGGTACAGCTCCAGCCTAAAGCAGCCCATGGACTGGGGGGATTTCTGCTTCCCTTGCCTCAGACTCTTTTGCATAATGTTAATAGAAAAAACACCCAAAAGTCTTTCAAGTCAGCTTAGGAGCAGCTGAGCTGTGAGAGCTGGATGCTCCCTGGGAATGTCTGAGGGTAGGGTGTGAGAGGAGGAAGACAGCCCCTTATGTGTCTGTGTCTGCACTTCCTCAGCATAAGGCTGTCTAGATCCCATGGACACCCTTCTCACTCAGAAGGTTTTAGAGGGAACCATGATTCAGCAGCCTCAGTCCACAGAAATCAGCCTTCTTCTACTGCTGGTCTGCGTCTCTCCTCCTTGCTGGCTATACCACAGCAGCCAAAATTCCACCCCAGCCTGTCCATGTGTGGACCTCACTGCTGCTGACCCCAAGCCAGTTCTCCTCTTGCCTGTGTTTAGAACACTCTCTCCTGCTCACACACCTATCTCCTGTGGCTCACGTGTTGTAGCTTGCAAATGAACATCGTGCATGCCAGGAACTTTAAGGGAAGTTAGCCAGAGGAAGAGATTGGAGGATGCCTCACTCTTCACGCCCTAAGGAACTCTGAATCCAAAATATTTCAGGAATTAATTAAATGCTTGTCCATTGTTCTTATTCCTAACATCAGGTTCAGCAGCCAAGATTGATCACCAAGATTGTGCCTTTTTATTGGTAAGCTGCACTCAGAGGTGGAAAATTGGGAAATTGAATGGCTACAGCACAAGAAAGTGCTGAGGATCTTAGTGTCCTACAAGCAGGAAGGCAGAGCTTTTTTTTCTACAACAGTGAGATTTTGAAAATAAGAGGGACCTTTCAGAATACCTTTCAGGTAGAGCAAATAGCTTTGAACTGGTACATCTGAAATTTTGGGATGTATGAACACAAATAGGTTTATGGAATAGCAGTGCCATTAATTCCAGAAGGATAAGTTTTGATAAAATGAGGAGAGTTAATTAATGTTTTTAAGAACTAAAGGTCTTGACTGTGGAAAAGGCTTTCTTTACTCTGAAGAAATAAAAACTGTGTGCATTAACTATAATGAGTTTTTGTTCTAAGCAAAAGGAAGATCACCGTGGTCAACTGGATGTAAAGTTAGAACTTAAAAAACACCAGGAACAAGGAAAGAGCCTATTGAGAGTGAAAGGAAAACATGGGCAACAAAACATTCCATTTCTTCTTGGTTAAGAAGTACTGCGAAGAAGTAAGCATTGCCAAATATCAAAGTGAGTTAGAAACGGAACAATAGAACAATAAAAATATGGCAAAAATGTCTTAGAGCAAAGGGAGTTACTTACAATCTGTACAGGATAAAGCCTAGAGACTACCCATGTATAACACCCAAAACTAACACCCAATTATAGGCCTGTGTTGAGAAACTAACTGGAATACAGTGTACAATTCCCACAGATGAGCTTCAGGGAACATCTGAAATGAAACAAGTACAGGGTGTAAATACAAAGAAAGAGAAGGGCTCTTCTAAATAGGAAACTGGCTGCCAAAGAGTCCTGGCTGGATATCAGAGGGCAGAAGAAGGATCCTGTAACAATTTTTCAGAAAAGGTAGTGAGAAAAAGTAGGTCAAGTAATTTTGAGCCTAGCACATGTAAATCTTTTCAAAGTACTCCTGAAGGTGACATTGCTGTAAACTGTGTATTTCTGGTGCCTGCAAGGGCAGAGCACTGGCTGCAAGAGACCAGGTGGTATCATCAACGCAAATAAACTTACGCAAACTGATTGTAAGGAGACTCATCTCCAGTAAAAGAAACACTGTATTCTCTCCTAACTGCTTTCACTAAGTGTCAGATAGAACTATTGTGTTGATAATTATTTTTATTGAAGTATTTCAACCCAGAGAGCAGAACACAAAAAAATCTTGGACTCATGAAAGAGATGTGAAGTGATATCACTCACCACGTCCAGTAAAACCTGATTACTGACTCTCATGACGATGATCTCTTGAAAATAGAGAAAGCATTGGTTTGGTCTGACTAATTTAATAAAAAAATCCCTTAACTGTAGTGATTTTTTTAGTTCATGTTTTTCCAAGATTTATGTATGCTAAGTACAAATGTTGCTAAGATTTCAGCTCACATTTCCTGCATTGTTCTCAGTAGATTGTTTGCAACACTGTGAATTTGAAGGCATTCAGTTTCTCTGATTTGTTCACTGATGGTGGAAATATCTTGAACCTTTTCTTTGCATTATTATCAAGATAACTGAGGAAGAAGAGGGGAAAAAACCCAAACAGAGCCCCATCTCAACATCTGAGCTGTGTGCTGGATATTTCTAGAATCTCAGAAAAGCCTGTCTCACTTGAATGGTGCCCTACACCTTTCTGTTCTCTGTGAGGCTGCCTAGCTCCATGGACGATGGACTGGCCCAGGCTTCTCCCGGAACTGGGACATGGATCTTGCTGTTATTCTTGCTGCTCCACACTGATTAATGCCACATGGTGCAGCAGGACAAATCTGATCCTGATTAAGGGTAAATACCCTATTTCCCTTCTATTAGATTAGCTTGAGCACATCAGGATATTTGTTCTGACTTTATGCTTCACCCAATCTTCTGATGTGTTGTGGAAGGACAAGTGATGCCCTTTCTGGCATACAATTACAGTGACTGACAGCAAACCCCATTAGGTGTGAAGAGTGCACTCTCACCAGGGTGGGTGGACACTGCCTCTATTCCTTCTGTTATATGGCTGCAGGGGTTTTGATTCATTGCTGGGCCATTTAAACCCAGATTTATGTCTCTTAGAGCTGCTCCACTGCTCTAATTAACATCATGTGACTGCATTTTCTCCCCCTCTCCACCAACACATTGTGATGTTTGATAGGAAGGATGTTCCTCTCTTCAGGAATCTGGTTAAGAACCACAATTCTGACCTGGAAGGTGCAGGGGGCTCTTTTCTGCCCTGAACTGAGCAGCACTTTGCCCGTGCTCCCCTCACTGCCTGTGGCAGTACTGGCAGTACCAGAGCTGAGCCCAGCTTGGCATCACAGCAATACTGGTGGAGGAAGCAATGAAGGGAGGACCCAGCTCTACCTCAGCCTCAGAGCAGAAACCCAGGTGGGCAGCATAGCAGAAAGGCAGGCTAGGGAGAAAGTCTGTCAGGCATTTTCAGGCTAATTTAGTTTGTCCTTGGTTGTCATTGCAATGCTTTCCATGCTCATTTAAAAATACATTTCTGCAGGCTGAGCAGTGACTAAAGTGGGATGGCACAGTCTGATGTGCTGCAGGAGGCAGGAAAATAGGAACATATCCAGTTTTTCTTCTTTCCCAGAGGTGTTCCTGAGGTTGCAGTTTCACTCTTGGCCGTCAGGTCATGACTCTGGAGCTGCCAGTGCTTTGGAGCTGGGCACACTCCAGCTTCCCCATGCTTGGTGCCCCCAGTGCTGCAGGGGCAGCCAGGGGCTTGCTGAGAAACCACCTTGTGCTGCTCTTGGCCCCATCTCGTGCGTGATTTGCTTGCCTTCAGTTAAAAACTCTGCTAACATAAGTAATACTACAACCAAGCTTTTCAAGGAGTTTTGGCTTTATTATGTCCTTAAGGTACTTAAGCGCTTAGAAAGAGTAGCTCTTTGTGTAAAACCACAACATAATAGTGAAGTACTCCAGCCTTCAGCTCATATATCACAAGTTCCTTAAAATCCAGCTATGTTTAGAAACAAGATTTTCAGCTACTTAACATTAGAAAGAAAAAAATTGGAAGCACAATTTTTTCTTCATGAACAGTCTGTGGATGTTGGTTGGTGTTCAAAAACCTCTTTCTGAAATGTTTAACATGAATTCTTGGTGATGTTGTTTTGCTTCTGTCACATATGCTCCATCTGTAAGATTTGAATCACTCTTGAAGAAAACAGGAGGATCTCCATGGTGACAAACTCCTGTGGTCTGAAAAAAATGACAATATTTTCTCTATATTCTTATACTTTTATTTTGTGATTTTTCCCCCCCCAAGATGAGTTTACAATTATGAACATATAAGAGCATGGTTTTTAATATTCAGTATAAACGAAATCTTCCTGAATGTCCAAAGAATCTGTCCTCTCTTATGTACACCTGCAAGAAGTTATCAGCGTGCTGCTGTGTAGTGAGAACTCTGCAGGAGAGATACATGAACAAAAACTGCTGCAGTCTCACCCACATGAGAGTTCCAGAGCTGGAGAATGTTGTTTCCTTAGCCTTCCCTTATGAAAAATTAACACAGAAACATCTCTCTCGTAGATCCTAGCAAGATGAAAACACACAGAATTCTGTGTGTTTATACAGCCAGTGAGTGATGCCTGTGAGGCTGCTCTGAGCAAGTGGAGCAGAGGAAATCCCCATGAAGGGGGCCAGGCTTTGCCCCCCACTATGATGACAGCAACACTCAGTAGTCCCTCTTGTTCCCATGACCCACTGTTCCTCCAGAAGCCACTGGAGGAAATGGAACATTTATCCCAAAGGCCTCACATTCCTAGCTACAGACTTTAGGCTGTTTTTCTCAAATCACAGAAAATTGTAAAAGACAGAATATCCATCAAATTTAGGGTGAAAAAACACCCAGCCTCTTGTGCTCTGCACCATCTTGGAATGGCTGGTCTCAAAAACACTGTGCTGTGATTTTAGCACAGATTCAACTTACATTATATAAGCAAAGTAATTCTAGCAGTTGCCTTGTTGTTGGTACATCATACAATCTGTGTGAATAAAACTGTATGGGTTTTTAACTGGAAGATTATATGGTGCAAAATGGCTGGCAAAGAAAGTCCAATTGTGTTTTGCTCTTCCAGCACTCTGTATTCACATTGATCCTGTTAAAAACATTACAGGATTCCCTGTAGGACAGCAGCCAGCTGAGCTTATGCATTTTCTTGTTGCACCCAACAAGCTAAACAGCAAATTCATTTATGGTAAAGCTTCTTGTAAAATATTCCAGATCATGCTTTTCTCAGTAAATTGCTTTTCATGTGAAGTTTTTTTTTCAGTTTCTATAATTATGGGTATATAAAGGGTACTGGCACAATCAGTTGCTAAGAAAATGGCCTTGGCTTCCCCTAATCTTATACAGGTTTTATAACAGTATCTTTATACTTATTCAATAGGGTAGCTCCTCATTTACACAGGTTTGTCAATGAGATAAAAAAGTAAGAAAAAGGACCACAGAATTATAACGGTTGTGGTTTAACCACAGACATCACCTAAGCCCCAGCAGCTGCTCTCTCTCTACCACAGTGGGATGGTGGGAGAGAATCTTAAAGGTAAAAGTGATAAAATCTTGTGGGTTGAGATGAAGACAGCTTATTAGATAAAGCAAAAACTGTACATGCAAGCAAAGCAAAGCAAACTAAAGCAAAATTCACTGCTTTCCATGGTGAGGGAGGTGTTCAGCCATCTCCAGGAAAGCTGGGCTCCATCACAGTGACTGAGGAAGATAAGAGCCACCGCTCTTAACATCCTCCCCTTTCTTCTTCTCCCAGCTTTATATGCTGAGAATGATGCCACGTGTTCTGGGATATCCCTTTGGTCAGCTAGGGTCAGCTGCCCTGGCTGTGTTCCCTCCCAGTTTCTTGTGCACTCCCAGCATGTTCACTGGCAGGGTGGGATGAGGAGCAGAAAAGGCCTGGATGCTATGTAAGCCCTGCTCAGCAACAACTAAAACATCCCTATGTTATCACCTCTATCTCCAGCACAAAATCAAAACACAGCTCCATACCAGCTACTGTGAAGAAAATTAACCCCAGTTAAAGTCAGCACAATAGGATAGGGGATTTTAAACTTTGAATTGAGAAAAAAAAATTCTGGAACAAATTAGCAATTTGTAAACATGAAAATGAGTAAGAGATCAAATGAATTTGTCAAGGACAATCTGTCAAATTAATCCACATATCTTCTGTGTGATAGGTCTTGTGAGTAAAGGAGAAACATAAGAAACATAAGTTGCACATCTAGAATTCAGCCAGATCTCTGCTGTCTTACGTGAAGCTTCCATTGCCAGGAGAGAAAAACATGGACTAACTGAAATTGTGACTAAAAGGTGTAAAAATAATTAGATCATGTACCAGGCTGAAATTACCAAAGATTAACTCATCAAATGAGTGGATATATTGACTGTAGGACATCTGCTGTCTGTCCTGAACCAAAGATGTGTTCTTTCATTAGTAATTGACAGCAGCACCAAGCACTCACCCAACAAACCTGCCTGGCAAAAAAGCCAGGTTGCAGTTGTGGCCATTCGAATCACTGTCTAGACTATGCTGATGGTACCAAGTAATCTCCATCAACTCTAATAGGAGCTGAGATTCCTGTCTCACACATAGACCCCCACATTTTTTTCTTAGTTAACAGCTGAATCATATTTCAGCCACTTGTTAAAGTTTGGATATTCAGTAGCCAAGGTCCCATAGCAAGTCATGACAGAGAGTAAGAGTTTTGCCATACTCTTCATGATGGGAAAGACCTTCAAGTTCTTGGGCACAAAATTGCTTCATTGGGTTCATTTCATGGTCCTACTGTTACTGACAGAAGAAGAATATTAGCTCCTATTGCCTGTTTTCTCCCCATTAGCACCAAGCATCTCACAGACAGGGTTAGGTAATCCTGCCTTTTCCCAGACACAGAAATAGAGACAGCAGATACATGGAAAAGCAGTGCAAAACTGAGAGCAAGACCACATGATTTGTCATACCCACCCACCAAGTCTTGCTGTCCTGTGACAAATTTTAACTGCAAATTGTCTTTTTCCTATTTTAATAGAAATGGGCATTAAATTTCCATGCACCAAAATGCAGAAGCAATAAAGAGAAAATTATGGAGAAAAAGAAGAAGTTTTAAATTACTACATGTGTATTCAAAGTATGGTTGCTGTGTCACATTTCTCATCAGGGATTCCTACCCTGGATACTTTACGTGGGCATGTTTGGGATCAGATTATGTTAAATGGAAAAGATTCAGTGTCTCCTTTCCCCCTTTCATTACAAAAAGCTTGATCACATTGTGCAAATGTTTGACCCCCAAAAGCAGCAGAATCAGACAAGAAGAGAACAGTCCTTCTGCCATGATTAAAGCATTCATGTTCATTAACATCCCAGTGGGGAAAAAAGTACAAAAATGGAGGCTTCCAGCCAAGCAAAATATATTATAGAACACTGAGAAACTGTGAGTAATGAGATGTATGATCCAGCATCACTCAGCTTTCTCATTTCCAAATTGCAATGAGATCTGAAATTGCCCATTTTCTCATCATTTGCCGAGGGTTAGCAAAAAGAACCATTCTTTCTCACACTGTGCTCCCTAGAGAATTTCTAAATCATGTGATTTTGCCATTGTGGCCCTTTCTGCTTTCAGAAGTGTCTCTGGAAAAATGTCTATTGTCCCCAAATGCCTGTTAATTGTGCTCAGTTTACTATGAAATCATTGTTTTTTCTTCTAATGGCTTCTCCTGAAAATCAAACAGAGATCAGCTCATCCGTCTGAGCTCACGCTTTCTTGCACATTAACAACAGTGCAGAAGGAAGCTAAATTATGCCCACACTTATTGCAGGCAGTCATGATCTTCCAGCTAGTCTCAGAGAAATGTCACTGGAATCCCATTATCTTCAGCAGTAGAGATTAGGCTGATTTAAGCAGTTATTTTCCATCAGGTTCCTTCTCTACCATGTACTGAAGTTGCAGGGCTAATACACAGTGTTAAATTTCCAGCACGGTTTGGATTCAGTGCTTCAATGAAGTGCATGTTTTCTTGGCTTTATGTTTTAGCACAATTTTTGTCTACATTGACAGTGCACCCATGTGTGCTCAGAAGTGGGGTGTTGAGGGCAATGAAAGCAGACAAAATTAATTTGCATCGAGTTTCAGCAGTGCAGATGTACCTGGTTTAAAGATGGTCAATACATGTAGTGGTTTCAGTTCACCTATATGAGCTTCTGGCCAAACACCAGAACACTTACTGAAATTTACCTGATTTTTTTGCTGTGAGATAAGGATTAGGAGTAGGCAAAGCAGGCTCAAACTTTAAGAATACAAGGAAAGTTTATTAATAAACCTAAGACAAAGAGAACAAACAAGAAGAACTAGAACAAAGCCTTCAGAACACCCTTCTTCCCCTCACCTCTCCATTTCTTTCCCCCTGACAACACACAAAAAGACAACGCTTCGACTTCCAGTCAGTTTACCAACTCTGAAATAATCTTTATCTCAGCTCATTTAGGGAGAGAAGTCTCTTTTGTTTATACCATGGACTCTTTGTAAGAAAATACAGTTTTATGGATGTAAGCCTCACAACCAGCAGCTGCCTGGGAGGAAAGATCTGCTTGTTGTGGAGGATCCTTCCCACATCAGTAGCCTTCCCACAGCCACTACGGTGGGTTGTGAACAGTCCATGGGATATCTTTTTAAGGATGAACAGTTCTATCGCAGCAACAAAGAAAATCCCTTTCTTCTGTGTTTAGCAACACAGGTTCTCCTGACAACACAAGTTCTCTGGCATCCCCCAGGACCAGGGTTCTGGGTCACAGCTTCTTCTCTGTCTTTGTTCAAGTTTCTCATCAGGCTGCACTTACTTCAACACCTACTTGTCCTTACCCAGGTGTTTTGGTTCACTGGCTGCAATTAGAACATCACATCCCCCTTTGGACTATTTCTTCATACATTACAGGGAATTTATTCGGTCAGTCCCAACCATAGTTCTACAAAAGAATTTTCAGCTTCACTCTTGAAGCACTTCTCATACACCTCCCTCTAGACATCGGTTCTGCTTTCGTCACTGACTTTAAAGTCTCTGTGTTGCATTCCTGTAGACATCCTTACTCGTTCCTCTCTCTGTGCAAGGAAGGATGGGTTTCTGCAAGTTTAGTCCAGGCATAGAGAG
>VZTZ01020187.1:782612-836003 GCA_013400955.1 Drymodes brunneopygia | reverse complement strand
TTTTTCCTCAAAGGCAGATCAACTTTTAATTGGTTTACCTACATATCAATACTTAAAACTACCTGGTTATTGGCTCTCCCTCCCAGGAAGGAAGTTGTACTACTTCCTGCAGCATGGGTCACTTCCAAGATTGACACCCCTTGGGCCAAACCAGGACAACAAGCCATCACTGAACAGATGAAAACTGACCGTGGACAAGGCCAGAAACTGGAGCTCTTACAGTTGGAACAGTGAGGTCCTGGCACGGTTTTTTTTAGAAAAATTAGGTGTTGAAGTGGGAGTAGCCCAGATGTAACCCTGCTCCTTCATGAGGATGCAGTGCTCCAGCCTGCTGTCCAGCAACAGACAACCTCCGAAAGTGACTCCAGACAGGAAAAATGCCTGTGCATGCATGGAGACTTCGGGCTTCCCACCCCAGCACCGCCTGCCTGCCCCTCCCAGCCCTCGGCCTCAGGCCTCCTGGGACAATGTTGGAGCTGCAGAAGGGAAGCGTACACTGCTCACTACTAAATACTTTCCTTTCTTTGATTAAACTGCTGTTTCGTCTGAGCTGGTAATTTGCACTCCTAAATTATATATTCCAATTGTATCAAAAAGCAAAACCAAAGTAACTACATGTAAATTTATGTGAAAACAAGAAAAGTCAGCGGAACCTAAAACCTGTGATACATTTTTAACATTTCAGCGTGCACACAAAAGCTATAAACGTATCTCTAAAAACTCCAACTGCTGCTGTAACAGAAACATGTTCATAAATGAACAGGAAAGTTGTAATTGGTTATTTAGGCATTTGCAGACTAATTTTGCCCCAGAGCACTCAATTTCCTCTATTCTCCCATAATTTTCTTTAACTGTAATTTAAATTCCTACTCCCCACAAGACCCACTAGGTGGTTGGGAATTAACTACAGTTTTACTTAAGGCACCTGCCAGTTTGCCAAACCAAAGCTGGTTAAAAGACACTGCCAAGACATGTCCAATAGCTTAATCAGTCTATCAGTCACATTAAATTGTAGTACTTGAGTATGAATGGTTGGATGTTTCAAGAACACTCTTGGCACTTCTGTATCTGAGTAAATATAGCCATAAGTTAGTTTTTCTGGAGTTAAAATTCTCCATTTGTTCTTGTTACAAACTGAAGTTTACATTTGAAGTGTATTCTCAGTTTAAGACATCACCCTTGCTACTGCTGCCACAGACCAAAATTGCACTTGCTTGGATAGTACATGGTAAACTTCTGGCATCAAGGAGATGGAGTGGAAGGGAAGGAAAAATCCTGGAAGTCTCCAAGGCAGAAGTTTGTAAGATGGGAAACCTGTACCTCTTTAAGCTGCTTTCTGTGAAAGCTCAGAAAACTCCTTCTCAAATTAATTTTGCACACTTCCAGAGGCCACTAATGGATGTGAACACTGATGTTTTCTCTGGCAGCTTCAAATAGGGGATCATGTATGAAGTCTTACTGGAGTCAGCTGTGGGCCATGTGGTTTAGGTGAGCAATTGAAATACTTGGATAATGCACTCAGTGTACAATTACTGCATCTTCTTACCACCTCGTAATCTTGAGACTTTCCAACGACAGAACCTCTGTTCTGGCTTCTGAACACAAGCAAAGAGCAGCAATTCATTAAAAGACTTGTTAAGTTGACTGGAATATTTTCAGTGTTGCGGAATGGCTTTCAAGCTAAGAAATCAATGATGCCTTTCCAAATATCCATAAATCACCTTGAAATATTTCTCAATAATTTAAACTCCTGCCCAACCCCATCGAAGCCAACATTAAGCAGGCATGGTTGTAAGACAGAACTCAGCAAAGGACACCAGCCAAGGGGGATTTTTAGGAAGAACAACAGAAGTCTGAGTAGGGCTCACAAGCAAAACAGTCCATGGTGGCCTTGCGACACTTCCAGCAGAAAACCTCCTGCAGAAATAATTTTTAAAAGATCACTTGAAATTTTACCAGTAGAGGGAAACAGAGCACCTCTGCTGCAACCTGCTCAGAGATACGGGTCTGTCACAGTTTATCTGATGACAAGCTGTTCTCCTGTCCCTCCTCCTGGTTACCCACTTGCATCCCGCAGCTGCACACTTGCGTGCAGGCAGCCCTGTGCCTGGGGGCAGCCAACGGCCCTGCACTGGCCATGCTATCTGCTCAGCTCAGAGGACAAGCAACACCTTTAGCATCTTGCTGTCCAGGCTTTTCTATTCCTGAAATTGGGATAGTTTGCCCTTGGTATGTAAATGAAACCTTCGAAGTCTGTTTTGTGAAGTCAGGTTGCTAAATATCCATTAAAGCACTTAAATACAAGTAGCTTAATCTTCAAAGCTGTTACATACGTCTGACTTAATGGAATTTGTGGCTTCTTAGTGCTTCTGAAAATCCAGCCCCTAAATGTGTGCTTCATCACTCATGTTTGGCATTGGGTTACTGGCTAGAGAGACAGAGTTGTTTGGAATGGGTAGGTTGATTTGTTTTCCTCAATCTGTTACGAAATATTTAAATGTTTTTATATTAAACCTATAATTGCTATTTTCGCTTGCTCTTCAAACTCTGCTTTTTTTCATAGATGCAACTTGTGGTGTACAAGTTTAGATAAAAAGGCATTATATCTGTGTCTTGTATGGTATGAGCACAGCAGCAGTTCCTTGCAAACAATGAGATCATGAGGTCTCAAAGGGAAAAATAACTTCTTGCCTTTCCTTGGTTGGATCCTGTTTTTAGCAGCTGGATAGAAACAGCATTGTCAGAGGGATTTTGTACTCATGCAAACCTGTGTGCAATTTGTGCTTCACCATCCACCCCAGCTTCCTCTTCTGCATTCTATGTTCTGCAGTGGCACCTTCATGTCCTGAAAAACTGCTTCTGTTAGCAGTGGTAAAGGAGAGAACCTGGCAGGCTTTGTTTTAAATCTGCCATTATTAGTGCAGCAGTCACACAGAGTTGTGTCAGACCAGTCATTGTAACCTACAACATGTTGTAAGTAACTTCTTGAAATGGATTTCGCTTCCTGAAGTCACCTGGCGGGGAGGAAGAGTACTCTGAGGTCTGAGTTTCCCATCACCAAAGTGAGGTGAGGTTCTGCCTTTGGCCAGAACATGTCAGACAGCACAACTCACTCCAGGTTGGAGCCAGGATGTGATTGTGATGGGCACCCAGGCCTTAAAGGCACTTCTGGGTCCTGAAACTGAGAGCACTCCCTGAAGAGACCTAAAAAAACAACCACCTCTCTGTGCACACAAAGGCAACAGCCTTAATTGGTATTTTAATTCTTGAAAGCCACAGTCTCACAGCAAAGCCTTCAAGTAGTGTGAGTCATCATTAGTGGAGCTTTTACAGGTTCAGTTTCACTGTTGAGTAGCCCCATGCCCATTAATATGGTCTTCTTCCTAAAGGAGTCAATATTCTACAACCATTCAACAGCAATTTTTTAAAAAAATGTGTCTCATTAAGAGGATTAACATTCTGTAGATGATTTTTCCAAGAATCTATGTTATTTTTGGGTTTAGTCTCACCACTAGAATTTTCTTGCATTCAGAAATTGGTTTTACAGAGAACTGATGAGGAATTACTGGAAATGAGAGAGTCTGGAAGTGTTGCACAGGAAATGTGTATTTTTTCAGTTGTGCTTTTACAGGTTTGTCAGTGAAAGGTGTAGATGTAGTACCACATTAGTATTTTATGGGCAAGAATCTTTATTTTCACTCTTTCTTATAAATTATACCATTATAATAATGACTGCTTATCATGAAAAACTTGTACATTGCTGTAAAAATGTTGAGCAAATTATACAGCACATGAAATTATCGGTATCATTTGTTTCAAAGTGAGAGTAGCAGACTGTTTTATTATTGGCATTTTTTACAGGATTTTTTTTTTCTGTGGTTTTGTTCTGTTTGGCTTTAATAACTGTCTGTGCAGGGTGATAGAAATAGTTACAACCTTTTTTTCAGAGTCAACTATAAGCTACAAGTGAAATACAACAGATAGGATTAATATTAAATTGCCTCAGTCATCAAGCATTTTCTTCTGCCTGTTATCTTTTATGCTTAAAGCATTGCTTATTTGATTCATTTCTGCATCTTTTTTGTTGTGAGGGGAAAAGGAGAAAGTTTTCTTACACGTCACTCATTTCAGCTGATCTTTTTTGTAAAGAATTATTGGATTATCTAAAAATAAATTTGGTATTGACAGTGGTAGTAAATTAGGTACCAGAAATCGTAATATCGGGTCAAAAATAATTTCTTCCAAATCACTTAATCTGAAAATCTATTTCCTTTTCAAGTAATCTGGATCATGCTTTCAGGTTTTCCTTGTAGGTACAAGGATGAGGAACTTGCTTTCTAATGGAAGAAGTGGTTTTTCCCCATTTTCCTTTTATACTAAAGGATAAATATCAAATACGTTACATGTATAATAACAAGAACATCCTGAGAGCTGGAAACAAAAATTACCAGTATTGTCAAGATTTTCAAAGGCTGATGGATAAAGCTGGACAACAGTTTCATCCAAAGCCTTTTATTCATCTATTTAGCTCTTGTATTGATAATCGGAAAGAATAATTTTGTAACTTTAATTGATTTTTTAAGCCCCTCCATTTCTGTATGAGTTTGGCTAAGGGATGCTTTAGGTAACAGAAACTTAATTATATGTTGTTTTCCTTTTCTTAAAATATGCACCCCTTTAAAAAAAAAGCAGAAACACACATTCAAACCCAGAAAATATGTTCTCTTCCAAAGCAATAACTGATAGCAGTACTAATGATGTTTTGCTTAACTGAGCTCTATTGCTCACCACCCATGGTGAGTATGAAGTCTACAGAGAAAATAATTTTAAGCAAGCCATTAGTATTCTTTACAAATGTCTAAATAAAAAAAAAATCCTAGACCCGTATGTATTGCCTATTCTGTCTTTTTTCTCCTTGCATTTAAAATTGTTTCAATCAAAAACAGAAGGAGTCCACCTGGTGCTACCTGTCCCAGTAAGAGTGTGTTTTGCTGATCATTTGGCTGCAGCAGTGTCTGCCCCCTAATTCCCTCAATTCTCCTGCCATTTGCTGGAAGTTGTCTTGGATGCTGACTCCTGATCTGAAGTTATTTTACACATTTTGCCACCTATTTCTCCCATATCCTGAAGATTTAAGCAAATATCAAGGCAGATTTGGAGGTCCAAACAAAGCATAAAATACACTTCATATTCCCCTAAACAGATCTACATTTGAAGTAATAATTCACTGGAAGATGTACCTTTCTATGGCAATAAGCCCCAACAGAAGGGTACTTTGCGATGGCCAAGTGAAAACTCTCTTTGCATCTGTGTCTCTGTAAATGTTTTCATACCCTTCTTAAGTGCTTTTAGCTCATAAATTATTCAGATTGAAGCATTATGCTGCAAATGATCACACTGCAGAGCTGTGAAATGAAGAATGGTGCACAGGGACAGAAGGACAGTATGGAGAGACTTTGCAAGAAGCTTTTTCTGTTTCTCAAAATCTCAAATCTGCGAGGATTTCTGATGTCTACAGGATAAGAGATTGCTCTCCAGTGCTTGACTTGTTAGGGAGCGTTCTCCTCCATGCCATGCCATTGCTTCTGCTGAAGCACTGTAGCAGCAAATAAATACAGTTCATAGCAGATGCTTCTGGGGTTTTGTGCTATTTGGTTAACTTCATAACACTAACAAGTTTAAGATTGGATCAGTTTCTTCTTTTCTTTGTCCCTATTGTCTTGCCTTGTTTTAATTTTGTAAGCTCTTTTTAACACTCCAGGCAGTGGAGCAATACAGACTGTAAAAGACAAATAAAGCTCCTGGTACCAGTCAGTTGTGCTTACAGCAATCTCTGATACCTGGCTTCTGTGTGGACACAACACAAATTCCAGCCTGTGTGACAACAGCTCAGGACTCAAGGATTTTTGGCCTGCTTGTAGTCTTATGCATGAATTTCATGCTAATAACTCAATGTGGCAGTCACGTACAGCCTTCCTCCGCCTCCTCCCCCACTGCTGGTGTGTTAGGAGAAATAATTCTCACTCTGTGGCTGCAAGAGATAACAAAAAAATCCCTGTAATGCACAAATCAGGCAATCCCTCACTGATTCAAGCTCAGCTGTGCTGACCAGTCATGACATTGTGCTGCAGGATGGTCTCACATATGACCTGGAATATGGATCATGGCTCCATCAAAAAGTTTAGTAAGGATGCTCCCAGGCATAATTTACAGGAGGCAGGGATCACAGGTATTCTGCTAGTTGTAATCTCTGCTCAAGTGTTTGTCAGTAATGTCTGAAATTTTTTTTCTGCATGCTGGAGCCTGGATGAGACAAGCTGTTTCCTGATTATAGGGATTGGAGCCACATGCATATTGTTCTCAGTTACACAGTGTGTTTGATTACTAACATTTTAGAAATCATTGACTCTTCTTCTGGCAAAACCAATTCTTTTTCTGCAGTCTCACAGCATGAGCGTTGTTGTCACTTGAAAATGAATTTTTCAGGATTGTGTTTTGTATCACAGTTCTCTTCTTCCCCTAATTTTGTTTTCACCTGTGTTTTTCATAGATGCAGGTAGAGTACGTGCTGGAAAGCACCAAGCTGGGCATCATTCTTTTGCTTTCAGTATTAACATGTTCCTGTTGATAGTAGCTGCTGAGACAGGTGGGAGCCCTGACTCTGGAGCAGGTTCCAGCTGAGCTAGTGACTCCATAAATGCAGGAAATGATGAGCTACACCATGGGAGTTTACACCTGAAGTGTATGCAATACGTGCATATCAAATACATGAGTACAAGAAAATCCATGTAATATGGGAAAGGAAGGAATACAAATAAAACAAGCTTAGTGAACATAGAATGGCTTGGCTTGAGAGGAGCCTTAAAGACCATCTAGTTCCAACCCCCCTGCCATGGACAGGGACACTTTATACTAGACCATGTTGCTCAGAGCTCCATCCAGCCCGGCCTTAAGCACTTCAAGGGATGGGGCATCTACAGCTTCTCTGGGAAACCTGTTCTGGTGCCTCACCACCCTCACAGTAAATAATTTCTTCCTAATATCTAATCAAAACCTGCTCTCTTTCAGTTTGAAACCTCTCTCCCTTGTCTTGTCACTACATACTCCTGTGAATTGTCTCTCATGGTAAATGCATCAGAGTGCAAGTACTCAGCCTCAGTTCAAGCCTGCAAAGAGCTTCTGGAAAGGAAATGTGTGATGAACACTGCACTGAGCATCCCTCAAATTCTAAATGTCTCTTCTGTGAATAGGACTTGGCAAAGAGGAGCCAGACAGCCAGACACAAAGCTGTCACAGGCAGTTTGGGAAAACCTAATTACCTAGTAATGTGTGAAAATAACAGGGTTTTGGCATGCTGAATTACATGGCTGGCTGTTCAGGTGGAAGATGGAGTATAAGCCAAAAGCGTATCCAAGTGGCTATGCAGTTCTAACTCCACATAGTCCTAGATATGGCTCTGCAATGAGCAGTTCTGATCTGACAGAGGAATCAAACCTCTCATTTTCATAGTATGAGCTTCCCAAACAGGGGTTTGCTGCTCAGGCAAGCCATTCCCAGATACTTGCCTGTGTTGGCCAGGCCACAAGGCAACAGTGAACCCACCAAGGATGGAGCTGAGGTGAAGCTCTGTTTTTCCTGACTGAGCTCAGCCTCCAAGCGATGGAGGAGAAAATACAAGAATGTGTGGATGGGTAGAAGGCAACACTGAGAAAGAGAAGCTGGGATGCTGGAACCTACAGGTTTGTCTGAAGAAAAGAAAAGCTACTGAGGATGCGAATCCTCTGGTAGCAGATGCAGCTAGACAGGCACAGGAGAAACTAGTAACTGGAGAAAATTTCTGTCCATGAATGTTGGCTGCTTCATCTTCTGAGTCAGGCTGGGTTTCTGAGACACAGTGACATGAGCTGCCTCTTGGGGAATGACAATGCTGAGGCTGTGTGCAGGACCTGGGCATCCATGACATGAATAACAGATTTCCACAAGCCAAATCTCTCTGAAAAAAGAAATGTCACCTCTTTCTTCAACCAATTAATTATTCACTTTCAAGAAAACAGGATGGGGTGAGAGAGAGAAAGAATAGCAGCAGACATTCGAGGGCAGAATTAGAGTTTTAATCTGTTACTCATGAAGCAAAATTCTTAATATAAATGTTAAGTATTGTATGCTCCTCTTATGATGGCTGCATGAACAGACATTGCTGATGCTGGTGTGGGGGCCCTGCCTTGTCAACAACTGACTTTGATGCAGTCAGGGTGTGCAAGAAAGAGATGTAAGGGGGCCAGGCAGCAACTCTACCTGAGGGCATCAGCAAGAGAAGGAACCAAGGTGGGGTGGACGTAACTTGGGGTTAAAATAAAGTCAAGTCTGGCTGGGATCTTCTGCTGCAGGGGAGATAGAGATACAGCTGGAGCTGGAGCTGGAGCCAGGGCTAGGCTTTGCAGCCACTTGGAGATGCCTGTACAATCCTGCTGGGACTGCCTTTGGAAGGGGAAGAGAGCTGAGCAAATTAACATCACTTTCAGTATTGCCCCTCTTACTTCCTGGTCTCCTCAAATCCCTTCCCACAGGTTGCCTGTGCAGAATACAAAAATGTCTGCTGTGGCCAGCTCTTTTGCTGCTTTCATCCTGCTGCCTCTCCTGCGGGATCTACCCAGTTCCTGGTTCAGCAGTTAGATCCTAGCTCTAGGCTGTTGTACAATGTTACTGATGTGATAGCATGGCTCTGGATCAATCCCTGCTGATGCCACCAGCAGTGTGTGCACTGATAATGAAGCAAAGTGCTGCTCTGCCCCATCGCTTACCATCTCAGGATCTTGTTAATTACTACTGCTCAAGGAGCTTATTTGTGCAGTAAATTATTGATGAAAGCAGCTCTGTGAAAATTTGAAATTTTTGCCTGTCATTCTGCTGAACGAATAACAGTGCATGGAGCACTCACAGCAAACACTGTGTCCCCCTGATCCAAAGAAAGGGAGGGGAAAATAGACAAAAGGACTTTCCTTGGGTGACTGCAAAGGTACAGAAAATATTTGCTTCTCTGTAATCATACTTGATTTTACTAGGAGCTATATGCGTATTAAAGAGTGACTGAGCACTGGAACAGATTGCCCAGAGGGGTTGTGGATTTTCCCTCACTGCAGATATTCAAGAGCCATCTGTATGCAATCCTGTGCCATGTGCTCCAGGATGGCCCTGCTTGAGCAGGGAGGCTGGACCAGATGACCCCCTGTGATCTCTTCCAGTCTGACCCATTCTGTATTTCTGTGAGTGTAGTGAGCTCCCTGCAGCTATCAGGAGACACTCAGCTTGAAATGAGGAGATGGCAGAGGTTTAAATATAAGATGCTTCCTTCAAAGTGCTGTATCCTCATTGTCTTATTTTGGGAGCGTGTATAAATGGAATCTTGCTTGCATAAGTATAGTAAATTTATTTAAGAAAATAATCTGAGAGGAAAAGAAGTGTTTGCTGACTAACTCAGACCTGCCCCTTCTAGAAGCACTAACTCCAGGTGCTTGGGCAATGTACTGCACAGAGTCACTCTGAGTGTCTTTAACACTTGCTTCCTTCTGCTACTTTGCAACTTTGGACAAAAAAAATGACTCCTAAAGAATTTCAGAGGCTGAATTCTGTATTTCAGGTATGGGTTTGCCAGCAAAATTGTTACCTCTATTAGAGCACAAGAACAAACGCCCAGAATGGGCCAGGGATGGAAGGAGACAACACCGGCCAACCACTGCATGAAAGCTGCGCTCCTCCTTCGCCTCACACGTCCCAGGAGGGGCTTTTTTGGGTATCTTGTACACACAAAATCTGTAACTTAACCTGATCCATTATACCTTTAAAGCACTTTTCCATACCTACATAGACTTTTCACCAGCTGCAAACTATGCTTTTCTCAATGATGTATTTCTAAGGAGCCTAAAAATACCATAGTTTGTTTTGTGCTGCAGAGAAAGCCCTAGGCTTCTTTCCTGGCTTTTATTTTCCTTCATTCTTAAACAATAATTATACCACTGCATCCAGATATCTAAAAGTAGCCAAATAGGTTTTCCTTTTTTTTAGTAGTATAGCCAGGCTAACCGAAGAAGGGAATTAAGCCAGTTGCCATGATCTGCTGGAGTCAGGTGAGAGGATCCTTCCCAAGATCCTAAGATAATACAAAGCTGGATTTTATCAGCTACTGGAATAATGAACTCATGATGGATTTAATAAAATTGTCGTCTTTCTAGAAAGAATAGTTCAGAAGTACAAGTTCGTGTTAACACACTCAGTCATGAATGACCCTTAAGCAAACCCAAAATAACCTTTCTCAGAAGTGTGTCTTCCACTGCCAGGAGTTGGGAAAAAAGGCTATAGGTCAATGCCTGTAGAGAAGTTCAAGTGGATAATAAAGAAGTCCATGAGTCCACATAGCACTGTCCATGAACTACAATTTTTAAAAGCCTGAAAAGCAGGACTGCTTTTTCCTAAGTGTAGCTCTGTTCTGTGAACCTAATCCTAAGGACAGGAGATCCTTCAACAACACTGTGCTGTTGTAGGCACTGAATTTCCTAGAATACTCTGAAACCCAGAATATTAGCAATTAAAAAATATGTAATATGTGAAAGCTGTATTTTAAACATACATTTTCTCCCCCTGCCCATGGTGGTTACTTGTTTATGGTTATGGAATGCGGGAGGGTGAGGTGCTTGCCTTAAGTCAAAACTGTGAGAATCACTCTGCAAACAGTATTAAACAGAATTGGCCTGCATTCATATTTGCTTGGTCAAGACAGATGTGACATTTTTATGTAAAATGAACCATAATCTGATCCATATTTGGGAAAAAAAGGTTATTCCTAAAATTCTGATACTTGTCCAGAAATCGACATGGAAACAAAGACTGCCAAACTGTATTATTTCCAGCTGAGTAAAAATCTGCTGTGAAAATTAAACATTCTAATTCAATTCCTCTTCACATAACATGTCTGTCTCAAAGTTGTGTCATACACCCTTCTCAGAGTCATAGGCAAGTTGAAAAACTTTTCGTGGAAAAGCCTGCATTGCAACAGGAAAAATTCAGAGTGTGTGTGTTCGTGTGTGTGTTGAGGTCTTGCAATTTATTTTTTCTCCCTTGGAGGACAAGTGTTTCAGGCAAAAACAGGAATAAGAACTGCAGCCTCAGAAATTCATAAATAGGATTTTAGTAAAGGTTTACGGTATATTAAAGAGAGGAAGTATCACATGAGATTCAAATTTATCATTAAAATTCTCCTGTAGTATGCAATTTTTCATTCTATTTCAGATGAGAGTTTGCTTGGGTTTTGTACAAATTGAGTAATATATTTGTAAAACAGAAATACAAAATTATCCTAATTTCCTGATCCTATTCAAACTGACCCAAAGGAAGAAGCCACATCACTGTCCCTTCTTCTTTCCCTGTGTAGCAATAATCATTTGCTGGACACTCTTCTGAAAACCACAGGAGCGTTACTGTGACACTCCCAAATGCAGCCATATGTTGAGAAGACCTGAGGCAAGGGTCAGCCCCACTGCCAGAAAAGGAGGTTGTGGAATAACTGATTTGTCCATACCATAAGTGATGAGCAGGACGCTCATCCCAGGCAGGATTTGATGGCTCTTCATTCTCCATTGTATTTGACAGGATGCTGCTATGCTGCACTCAGCCTGGTGAGGGTCACATACTGTTTGTTTGCCTTCCCTCTCTGCAAGGTGTCTGGGGTGTCCCCTTGGCTGCATGAGAGGACAGCCACACACAGAGGCCTGACCTGGCAGCAGCACCTTGCCTGCTCTGGAGCATGGGGGTGGGAACTCCTCACATGCTTTTTTAGAAGTCTGACAAGGAGAAGCCAAGGTGGGTGTTGAATCTCACTGTTTGACAGTACAACAAACTCTTTCTGGGAAGAGAAGAAGTGGTTCAGTCTTGTACTATTGGATCCCCCTGGCCTTGATATCAATTCAAGTCTTACGTGCTGTTCCTCCACAATATGCTGTTGGATGTATGAAGCTGTATCATTAAATAGGTCACTCTGTCTTTCTCCATTATAATTTTATCACTCTACCCACATTATCTGCTTGGTTTTATTGGCCTTGAAGTCAGACATAAATGGTAATGAATGGATGCATCTTGCCCTTGATGTGAGTGAATCTGAAATGCAGCTAATGCCTTTTGAGGGTCTGCCTCCAAAATATTTGGTACTAAGACACATTCAGTACAAATGGGAGGTGACACTGATTGACTGTACCAGTTTCCTCATGCCTCGCCATTCCCTGCTTTACACTGGGGATGGAGGAAAATGTGTTACATATCCAAAAGAAAGGTGTTTTTCCTTCTGCTGCAGGAGTTGGAGGCCATTTGCCTAAGGAGAGCACTGGGTAAGTGGGTTTACTTCCAACTGACAAAAAGCAGGGTTGGACCCAATGCAAGAAAACATCCCTGTTAACTACTCAGTGGTGTACCAAATAGCCTGCTGTTGCAATAAAATATTTATAACTAATCATTTTGTTAAATGAAACATGCACTTTATGACACCTTTTATAATTAACAAGCCATGTTCCAGCTAATTTTGCACATGATGTTTCACAGTTTATTACCAGGTACTATGAGGAGACATAATAAGTACCTACAAATAACCACCCATATTAAGAAGTAATATTGCAAAGAGAAGCAATTAAGGTCCTGGGAAGCTTAGTGTTTTTTGTTTGTAAACAAGTGTAAGGGTAGGACCTTTGCCAAACAAAAAATTGGGTTAGTGGGATGATGAAGCAATAAACCTCGCAATGCATGAACATGTTATTGTGGAGCTACAGTCAGGGAGCAATGAGGATGTTTTAGCAGAGACTTCAATGAAGCTGGATTTTGCTGACAAATAGTGCTTAAAGATACTGGTATGGTTAAGTGGTATTTAATGATGCATTAGATGTCCTGAGCGCTGGGATTAACACTGAAGTAATAGCTCATGATCTCAGTAAGGCGTTCTCAGTGGACTTTGGTTGGATGAACATATTCAACATTCACCATTAAATTGTCTAATTTGCAGATTAAAGACTAAAGTAAGAGGCTTGAGGGTGTTGTGCTGAAGTGAAACCTCAAGCGCCTGTCATGCATGTTGTCTTCAACAAGTCAGAAGTTGTAGATACAAGGAACTCTCAGAGATTCATTTCAATCAAGCCACAGAGCAGAGATGTTGCAAAGGTCACTGACTTGACCACAGCAATGCAGAGAGCTAAGTAATCTCCTAAATTTTCCTTCTGTGCAAGCACGGGACAGCCACTGCCACCATTTTCCGTGACTGTCAGGACAAACCTAGTCAGGATAGGATTGCTCCCTGTGCTTCATCTTGTAGGGTTAAAACAATTAAAACTCAGTATTTTCATATTGCAGATGTGGTCTGAGGAGACGGCTCCAAACGCTAATTGAAGCATTTTCTGAGGAAGAATTATCCCTTGATTAGAGCCAACAAAATAGGTGTCTTGCTCCTGTTATCCTTGCCTGGCAGAACAAGCCATGTGCACAGTGCTCAGGCTGAGCAAGGTGGGAGGAAACCTGGTCTGGTGCACCTGAGCAAGCCTTCCTCCATCAGTGCTTCCCAGCACAAACCCCAGCACTCCCTGGGGAGGGATGGAGTGGGAAAATCCCCTCTGATACTCACAGATGCCCTTCATCTCTCCCAAGCTGCAGGGCTGGGCCTTCTTGCGGATTAACCAGAAATGTGGCATTTTCTGTCTTGCTCTGAATGCAAACAGCTGAGGCTGGCTCTGTTGGTTATTTGGAAACCAGCAATCCTCATATATTTTTTACTTTTATTTGTGCTCTGGGTTCAATTTTTGCAAATTGCTGAGAATTGGCTTAATCTCTCTGGTTTAATCGTCGGTCCTTTGGTAACCAACATCTACAATGCGAATTAACCACCTGCGAAGTGCTGCCCCGCTCCCTTTGTGCCAAATCCCCACATCCTTATTTGAGATCAGGGACTGAGGGGGCAAAACAAGCCTACATCCATGATTTTCTTGCAAAACATTTCCTGGCCATTTCTTCTTTTAAGGCTGTGTCAATATTTGGCTCACAATCTCTGCAGGGGTAAGCATTTGTGTTTAAAATACAATGCAAAGCCAGGTGAAAAGTTAAGGTCTTTAATGATGCTCAGTTTGAATGCTGACAAAATTTTGTGAATTTTCACTCCATTTAACTTTCTTCTCTTTGTCCTAACTTATCTTGATCTGTCTGCAGTCTTGCTCTGATTAGGTATACCCATCCTGATTGGGTTTTTTGATGTTGTTGGATCAGTTTCTTTGGGTTTTCCCTAAAACTGGAGGCAGAAGAGCTGAAGAGACATGCAACTGAATGAAAAATTCCTGGTTTTCTCTTTCATGCTGAAGCCAGCAGATGGTGCTTACTGCCTTTGCACATTTCTTGGAGAAACCCTACATCATCCGTCAGTTAGTTTATGGTATTTACCAGGGAAAAGCAATAAGGCTCACAGCTACTTGTCACTTTTCAGAGAGATGAAGGATTGGGCTCTGAAAGCAAAACACATCCCACAATGTTGAGAGCTTTAGAATTTCAACTCCCTATGATTTTGGATATTTTCACGAACTGTTTTCTCAAAATGATGCTTTGCTGCTGTCACAATAATTCGTGCAGTTTGGGTTGTTGTTGGGGTTTTTTTTCCTCTTTAAAATTGGCAAGAGTGAGGAAGAGAGCAAGTCATAGCATCTCCTTGGATGGGTTTTGAAGTGGAGCTTACAGAAGCAGGCTGTAGGGACAGGTTATGCCTCTGGTATGGGGTTGCTGAGGCCCAGGGGAGCCAGTTCATTTGCAGGAAATACTGATGATTTGCAGGAAATACTGAGCAGCATGTGCTTCCAGGAGGGGTGCCTCTTCAGCCCAGAGAAAAAGGTTAATAAGCTCTCAGAAAAGCATCTTCCCAACCCATCCCAAGCACTGGTAAAGAAGCTCTATCTATCCTCACTGATGAGTGTAGAAAGTTGCCAGGTTCCCATGTGTGCTTTGGGAGATTTTTACACCCTGAATATTTTCCCAGAACAGCTGTAGCTGTTCTCTCTCCCAGTATGACTTATATGTGCTGAAAGGTGCAAAAAGATTGATTTACATCATTTGGGAAAAAAAAAAATCAGAGGTGCCCTGTCATGTGGTGATGGAGAGCATGAGCAGCAGTGCTGAGGATAAAAGGCTCAGTTACACATTTACACTCATTTCTTCTGTGCAAAGAGCTTAACCTGTACATTTTATTTACCTATGTATTTCACCTATGTATTTCCTTTCAATGGACACAAATCAAAACAGGAACTTACCTGGCAGACTGCACCTCTCTGTGAGCATCTTTTATTCAATATTAATCTCATTCTTTTCCTTGTAGCTGAATCATTGTCTGCATTAAAGCAGTAATTTCTATTTCCAGCCACGAGTCAACAGCTTTAGTAATAGGTAACAACTTCACTTATCTTTAAAACCAGTAGGAATTTCTTTCAAGATAATGTGTGTCCAAGCAGTTCTCCCTGCTTCCATCCCCAGCACTGTGCCTGTCAGTGCTATCTGCATTTCTAGGAGCAGCCTCAGGTTTAAACTTTTCATTTGATGATGGAAGCTGAAGAAGTATTCTCTTTTTTATTTTCTTTTTCATTACGGATTACCTGATGTACAAGCACAGCTAGGTTTTCTACATGGGAGGGCAATTTCCAAGCCCATTAAAGCTTGTTAGAAAAGTCAGCTACCTGGCAGCTGGGCTGGATGAATTTCCTGACCACTTTTACCAGATTTGGAGCTAACTCAGTACAACAAGAGCTTCAGAAAAGCTGTGCTGCTCAGTGGTCTACTCTTTCAGTCCTCAGGTTTTCTCCAAATGACTTTTCCCCCCTCTATCTGCATGTTTACAGTGGAAACTTGGTGAATTTATGGAAATATTTGTGTTTTCCTGAGACTGACAGCTAGTTCTTTTTACCTCACTGCCAATAATAAAGATAAAAGATAAAAATCTCTGATGATTAATATCTATACGATTCGATCAAATGTGGGTAGTATCAATCAAGGATTTTCAAAATAATACAGGAGAAGAGTGTGGCTATGCTTGGGCAGGGGAACCAGGCAGGGTCTGGCCTATTGTGAATCCTTACTGAGGAATTGGTGTATTTAAAATATATGGTATTGATATTATGGCATTAACAAAAACGAACAGTTGGGGTCACTTTAGTTTTCATCTGTGTCCAGGAGCGCTGAGCACCTGCCCTTTAATCTAACATTCTATCACTGTCTTAAAAATGGATTTTGGAAGCAAATGGCAAGTGTTTACTGAGGTATTATAAAGCTACTACTCAGTTTTTGGTTTATGTCATATGCAGGCTGCCCCACCTTGTCCTTAAATAACCAATCTACAAGAAAAGTGCTTGCATATTCAGGTTTTCTTCTGTCCTACTTCTGGGAGAAGGTGTTGTTAGCAAAGGCAAAAAGTGCACAGCAACTCTGTGGCCCCATTTCAGCAAAGCAGAGGCAGCTCCTGAGCCCTGAGCTCCACAGATGTGCAAATGGCCTTCCGTGCTTTGATGCACCGGAGACACGGAAAAGTCTGTCAAATCTGCTTTACCCCCAAAGAGTTTACATTGATTTCAATGAGAAAAAAAACCCCACTGTTTCAAGGGTAAGTAAATAAATTTATTTCAGAGATACAAAGGTCAGTGCTCACAGAGCTTTGCAATATGAAGCACTGAGCACCTCTAGCACCACAGTGAGCTCAGTGCTGCCTTGCTGTAGTGTATCATTCAGCCCAGACCTTCCCCCACCCAGGCTGTCTTCATCTGCCCACAGGAACAAAATGAGAGGAATCACGTTTCCTCCAGGTCACCTTGGGTTTCCATAGTGACTATTTGAATGTGATTGTCTTATCAATCAGAACCTTCTTTACTCTCATAAGCAACTATAAAATCTCCTCTGGTTTCTATAGCAACCATCTTTAAACCCATATATTTATTTTCTCTAGGCTTAGCTGAATTGTTGGAAATAGTGCAAATTAACAGCTGGTGCAATATTTCTTATATTTTTTCCCTTAAACTACCCTTTACTGTCATCCAGAACAGCAATTATGATGAGGGTACTGTCTTTATGTTTCAGTTACTTAGAGACCCTCTTTGCTGACAAACCACATGAGCAACATCTCTTAAAAAACTTGGGTTTCATTAGGAACATGGAAAATCCAAAACCTCAGGAGTTCTGTCTTTCCCTTCGCAATTCAGGTCCCTTGCCATTCCATCTCCATGCACTCAGCAGCAAAAAAAAAAATGGTGCTGTTTTGATACCCCAAATCTCTTCTTGTAATAATACGCAAGAACAGCACCTTCCCTTCAGTAAGCTCAAAGCAGAGCACAGTTGTTACTAAACAGCAACACTCTGAGTTACTCAAATATCCTTGTCAGTGCAGCACAATGTGCACAAGGTTAATGGTCCGTTTACACTCTAAAACCAATAAATGTCAAGGAGTTTATGGATTTTTTTCAACCTAAATGTGGTAACTGGGGACAAGGCTGATATCACATTGTCTATAGCTTCCTTTCAGCAGGTAGCAGGCAGACAAAGTTCTCTGTAGAGCTGACACTGGCACAATCACAACTACACTTCTACCTCATGTTCTGACCATGAACACTCATTGCTTTCAGTCTCAAGGTTTGTCTTCCTGATGCCATGGTTTGACTTGGCAGGAAGCTATACACCATACGGCCACTCACACATTCCCCCGCCCACTGCTCCTCCAGTGGGATAGGGGTGAGAAAAAAAAATAAAATTAGTGGGTTGAGATAAAGGCAGTTTAATAGAACAGAAAAGGAAGGGATAATAGTAGTAGTAGTAATAATAATAATAATAATAATATTATACAAAACAAGTGATGCACAATACACTTGCTCACCACCCACAAGAGTGAGCCTAATTCAAGGTTATAAAGTTATTAATGGATAATTATTCTGCTCTGTGGCAGTGTTTTCTGGAATTCTGTTGGTAGCAGCAAGTTGCAGACATACTATATCTGCCTCTGTGCAACTTCCCTGTTACAGGGGAAGAGAGACCCTCAGCCCCATCTGTGGTGCTGCTTTCTAGCTGTCCTGGGCTTTTCTTTCTCCTCTTTCTCTGTAGTAGGAAAACAATTTTGGTTTTGGCACGAAATGAGAGAATTGTTTGTGTTTCTCTTAATTTCTAACTTTTCTCTGGAAATATTTGGTCCCTGCAGTGTCTCCATCTGCTCTCCTTTGCCCAGAGCTGCTGGGCTGCTGGCACAAGGCAAGTTTGTGCCTGTTCTGCATGTGCAGAGACACCAGCAAAGCTGCAGTCAGTCCACCTTGCTTCTTAGGGAAACAGTCACCAACAAAATTGAGAAAGTTCAAGGAAAGGTGAAAAAAGAGCCAGGAAGCTGGGGCTGTGGTCACATATTAGGGAAGAGCAAAAGAGTTTTGTGCCAGCTGATGGGAAATTCAGCAACTGAAATCCTATGGGTATGAGGGGAGGAATACATCGAGATAATAAAAAGGAGAGGAGTTAACTGCTTCTAAAATTAAAAAAGAGGATTGTGTAGTGACTCAGGATCACACTGCTGAATTGACAAAAGGTGGGCCCCTGCAGCTGGCTGGCTGTGCTCAGGGAGGTTTCCAGGCTTTTCCAGGGTAAACTATTGGTGGTCATCAAGCTGAGCTGCAGGGCTTTCAGGTCTGTGCAGGGTCCTGCAGCACTGCTGCATGCTACCAAGGCTCTTACAAACCTGATTAAAAATCTGCTGGGTCCCAATCAGAGCGGGGATGCCAGGAGCCCAGGTGACTTTGGTTTTGCAGGGGAGATGGCTGCAGGCAGAGATGGGGCACAAGGAAGCCACGGGGCAATACTAAGCAGCAGGAAGAGCTGCTTTCTTCACAGAAACACTTGCAGTACCTCTGCCTTCCTTCAGTGAAGGGTTGCTTCTGCTGGATAGACCTTCCTGAGGAAACTCTCACAACTTCACTCTCTAAAACACCAGCGTTGAGCGACTTGGGACCATTACATTTGACTTGGCATATTAAGAAACTCACAGGTTTCTGTAAGAACTGTTTAACATGAAGCTGTTCTTATCTAAACTTCAGCCAATGTGCAGGCCTGTTCAGAAGCCATACAGCACCCATCTTTTACCTTCACACATCTGAAGATGCTAAAATCATAGAATCCTAAAATGATTATATAAAATACTGTATATGTCCACTGTTGAGGTCTATAACAGCTACAATAATCTGTTTCTTTCTATGCAGATTTCCTGAAATTGTCTAATATCTGAACGTGTAACTCGCATATGATCTGTGAAAAATAAGCACATGCCCACTGCTGGCAGTAGATGAGCGTTTACAGATCTGAAGTCAAATTCTCAGGAACAGGGAGATGCCAGAGTTGAAGCTATCACTGCAGTTGTATCTTGTAAATGCTCCAAAGAACAGAGTGTTTCTTGCTCCACTTCCCACCTCCCTCCCCAGGCAGGCTGAGCTTTTCTTCTCTTTTCTCTTTTCTCTGTGGACTTCCAGAGCTGCTGGTTATCAGCTTGCACAAGGGCAAGCAGGGACGAGCTCTGTGCTTGCTTTCTTGCACCTGGCATGCAACCCCTTTGTGTTACTGTGGATACATTTGCTCTTCTCTTCTACATTTCTCTTCTCAAAAGCGAGGAAAGGGGCAGCTGGGGAGAAAGGATGAGAAAGGATGTTTTGCATTGTGGTTTTCCCCCGAAGCCTGTGGTTGGGCGGGTGAAAGCACAACTCAAAAATGACAGCAGGAGTGCCATATCAGGGGCAGATAAGAAGCACATTGCTTGCAAGGACTAAAAGCCTCATTGCCCTTATCTCAGTTTTCAGAGCCACTGAAGCCCCGTGTCTTTCTTTCTCCTGTTTGCTTAATGTATTGGGAAACTGATGCCGAGCAGCTACACGTGTTCCTGTCTTCCCTGGGGCAGGTACAGCATGGCCTGCGCTCCCTCCTGAGGGAGCGTGGGGGGCACAGGCTGTGCTTATTTAACACCCTGCTCTCTAAGTGCACATCCCAGGCATCCTCTCAGCAGCTGCCCCCAGGAACATGACTTTGTTATTTATGCTGCTCCCACTCCCACCACGCTGTGTGGGTCCAGAGCCTGCGGTGGGATTTCCCTTGGGTGAATGACTCAAGTGGCAATAAGAGCCTGCAGCTGTGCTGGATACTGCCACAGCAGTTTCCACTAGATTAGCCCTGGAGGACTGCCAGTAAGACAGAGGGTCTGGCACGCTGCTCACTGGGCTCTCACATCCCTGCAAGGTGGCCTCAGTCCCTTGCTGTGAGATGACTTGACTTCCAGCCTTCCCCTGAAGCATCCAAGCAGCTCCCACAAAAACAGGAGCAGTTTCTGTGGGAGGGACTGTGGGAAATCTCTGGACACAGAGTTAAAACATGGCTAGCAACACCACTGTCTCCACCTCTCAATGGAAGAGGGTGGGATGTGCTCTGAGCACAGGCACAGAGCAGCTCTTGCAAATGATGTGGTGGTTGTCCTCCCCTGTGACGCTCACCAGTGTCCAGGGAGACGCAGCCTGGGCCTGGGCAGCTGTCCACCCAGCAGTGCCTGCTTAAATGCAGCCTGCAGACAAACAGATCCAAGTTGCTACTCACCCTCTAGCCAGCATTGTAGTATTGGCCAGGGACCAGAGATCTGAGCAAAGGTGACATAAGGACATGCCTTTTCCATGGCATTCACCAGAAAAGAAAGCCACAGCATGAAAGTGGGGACAAGGGGTGAGAATTTCAGCAGAACCTTTGAGCTACCTTTCAAAGTCCAAACTTTATTTAATGTTTTTTTAAATTTCATTTAAAGACATCTGAAGTGTGGGATTTTGAAATAAGAAAGCAGTTATTTGAGTTCCCTGGAGCTCACAAAGAGGCAGGAATCACCTGTTTGACTTGATAGCAGTGGGTGAAGCTACATTTCTTTTTTATATTGGTTACACCTCTGTAGGCACTGTTGCTGGTGCCTGCAGCAGAGCAGGCTGTGTTTGAGTCCTGTGCTAGGCTAGCTGCAGGAGGCAGAGATGGATGCCTAAAGAGAGGAGGTTACACCAACAGATGCCGTCTGAGTGCTCTGAGGAGGGGCAAGCAGTTTGCAAATATCTGGAAAACTCAAAAACATTTAAAGGATATAAATGAGAGTGGATTGGGATGAGATCTGTGACTGCACCTATGAAGAGGTGAACAAGAGTAAGTAAAGTTTTCCCTGACATTGTGTAAATCTTGTCCCGGGGTCAGATGCATCTGGTGGGAGTTTATACTGCAAGTAACTGTGCCTTTCTGTGGGAGGTTCCTCCCCTGAGACATTCCTGAGGGATTAGTCAGATTTGTATGCCTCAGAAAGAAATGTGTACCACAGCTTCTGGAAAGAAAAGAACAGAAATATACCCAAGCAGAGCTGTGGTGCAAGCAGAGGGAGCTGCCCAGCCTGGCCAAGCAGGCTGAGGCTGTCCATGGCTGGCTCTGCCCACCCACAGAGCATGCACAAGTCAGACATAGCTTTAAAAAAATTAATTATCTGTGCTGTTCAACAGAAAATAAAACTGGGTCTTGAAGATGGAGATGAGGGATGGGAAGTAAGTTTGCAGACAGCACTAAGATGGGCAGGAGTGTTCATCAGCTGGAGGGCAGGAAGGCTCTGCAGAGGGATCTGGACAGGCTGGATCAAAGAGCTGAGGGCCAATTGTGTGAGGATCAGTGAGACCAAGCGCTTGGTCCTACACTTGGATCACAACAACCTCAGCAGTTCTACAAGCTGGGGGCAGAGTGGCTGGGAATCTGCCTGTTGGGAAAGGACCTGGGAGTGCTGGTCAACAGCAGCTGGACATGACCCAGCATGAGCCCAGGTGGCCAAGGGGTCTGTGGCATCCTGGCCTGTACCAGCAATAGTGTGGCCAGCAGGACCAGGGCAGTGATGGTCCCCGTACATTTGGCACAGTGGGTCCATACCTCAATTCTTGTGTTCAGTTCTGGGCCCCTCACTACAAGAAGGACATTGAGGGACTGGAGCGTGTCCAGAGAAAGGTAACAGAGCTGAGAAAGAGTCTAGAGCACAAGGCTTATGGACACTTGCTGAGGGACCTGGGGGTGTTTAGCCTGGAGAAAAGAAGGCTCAGGGGGACCTTATAGCTCTCTACAACTGCCTAAAGGAGGGTGTAGCCAGGTGGGGGTCAGTCTCTTCTCCCAGGTAGCAAGTGACAGGACAAGAGGAAATGGCCTCAAATTGCACATGGGGAATTTTAGATTGGATATTAGGAAAAATTTCTTCACTGAAAGAGTGGTCAGGCATTGAAACAGGCTGATGAAACCACCATCCCTGGAAGTGTTCAGAAAAATGGGTAGATACAGCATTTGGAGACATGGTTTAGTGGTGAGCACAGTGTTGCTGGGCTAACAGTTGGACTCAATGATCTTAGTGGTCTCTTCCAGCCTTAACATTTCTCAGATTCTATAAATTTAAGTGGAAAGTTTTTGCTACTTTTTAAAATCCAAACTTCCTTTGTCTGTTTTTTCTGTTTTCCTTTAAAGACAGCTGAACTGGCACTACTCAGTCTTGCATAGCCCACACGCAAGAACCTATTGTGCTAAGCAGAGGATCAAGTGCATCAGTAAAAGGTTCTGTAGTTTCCAAGAGGAATAGTCATTCCAGAGTGGAAAATTATTACTGTTCCATCCCTTTAAAGACTAGTGGGTAAATCTGCTCATTGTTGACTTCTTGAATTAAAAATGTGTAAGTACCACATCCCTTTTTAATTTCAGAAAAGTATGTTGTCAGAGCTGTGTCCTGGATGTTTTTCTGGGTATATTGTGGCTGTTGGGTGTGCTTTCAAAGTAGAAAGAAAGACATTATGTATTAGCATAAAATTATGTGAAATTGTTTTAAATTAAAACCCAAACTTGGTGTTCAGAGCTTGGTGGAAAATAAAACAGACCAAAAATCACTACCACCACTAAAACTGGCTTTTTGGCCTGGAAACCAAAACTGTGCCCAAGATACACAAAGCCTCAGGGATCTTTCCTCAGGGTAAGTGGTGTGACACTGTCCATCTGCCCTCTCTGCCCCACTGAGAAGCCACCCAGTTGCTTGGCTGTGGCCTGATTTTGGGACATGGAAGCAATTTTGTCAAGCTCGACTTGACTAATCAACCCAGAGAGCTGGGTATGTCTGTACATCTTTGCAGGAACATCATGAGGTTTTGTTGTCCTCTGAATGCAGAATCGTGGATTGTTCATTAAGAAATAAAACCTGTGGAAAGTTGCATTTGCCAGTGGTTAGAGAAGCATCCAGCTGCCTTTTGTTGGGTAGCTGAACTGTGGTGGCAATCAAATTAGAGGAAAATTTGTTACTTGTGCTGATGTGAAGGGCCTGCTCTTTCCTAACGAGGTCCAGGATTTCTTGAGGAGCTCCCAGGGAGGCACCAGCAGGCATCAACCACAAAAGAGGTTCTGACTGGTCACTTGTTAAAACCAAATGTGTTGGCTTCAACAAATTGGGCAATATCAGAAATAGAACTGAATGAGGGGAAAAAATCTTGCAGTAAGTTGTTCCCTATTCTGGAACGCTCTTCTTGCTGTCTTTCTCTTAAAAGCAAAAGCAGACTATTTTATCCAAAATGGAGGGGGTAAGTAAGAAAATTATCATCTCTTTAGTGGATTTCCCTTTTTCTGGCCATCTCGTTTTGCTGTTGGGGCCACACTGGCTGCATAGGTGGGACCTTCCTGTTCCCCAAGCAGGCAGTATGTATCAGAGGCCAAGGAGGACAAAATTCTGAAGGAGCCAAACTGGCCTCTTGCTTGTTGGTATCTTCGGGCCAGGATTTGGCAGATGAGGTCCCTTCATGCTCAGAAATCTCAGCCCTTTGGCAGAATATGGTAAGGATCCACCTTGGGTCAGTATATCAAGTGTATTATTTAATGAGAGAAGTAAGTTATTGCATAGGATAAGGCAGCATGGCACAACAGATGAAAATTTGGTTTTGATTTAATTCAGGCAAATGAGATTTTTGTGTTAAGATGTTAATTTAATCTTAGCATTGCATGATCCTCAGTCACTGCCTTTCATAAGGTCTAGGAGGAAAAGACGGAGACCGAAATAATAAAATCTTGGGAAGGGCCAGGCAATTAAAACTGCATGGTTGTGAACTGAGATGGGAGGTGGAAACAAGGTGGCACCAAGCCTGTGGCAGGGTCAGGTTTAAGTGTAGGATCTGACCAACCCGAAGAACCTGCCAAAGAATGAAACAGCAGGATGAACATTGTTTCTTTTGTATTTCTTCTCTGCTTCCATCCAGTCCCATGACTATAAAGGTTTGTATCTTGACTTCCAGCTGCAATTGGCATGAAATTCACACTCTTCTTCCCTCTGACTGTGCTGATGGAAAAGGCAAGTGCTGCTTGGGAAAACAATAAATATCACTCGGCTTCCAACAATCTTTGCAAAGCAAACATCAGGAAAGTATTTAAGATAGATTGAAATGGTTGGCTTTGACTTTTATGCAGTTGCTTCTGTCACATACTTATCTTACAAACCTAATTTGAAGTGTATTTCTAAAGGAAAATGAAACTCGCTTTGTTCTGAAGATGCTCTTTTAGAGGCTTGCTGGACTTTATGAAGGTTTTGCCCTGAAGTGAAATCTTAGTAAAATCCATCATTCAGCAGACTGCTTCACATTTCAGTAGACTCAGGTTTTCCAGTGTGAAATCTTTCCAGCTTTCTTTGACCAGCCCTATTGACAGCTGTCAGTGGCGACACCTGATGCCAGCAGTGGCCTTGTGAGGCTGTGAAGGGAGCTATAAGAAGTGCTTATCAATGCATTACCACTGCTTCAGAAAAAGATTTATTGCTTTAACTTCAACACAGCAATGGGGACATCTTGCTGTGTCAACATGATATGTTTTATTCATTTAACATCATTTAAAGAAAAAGTTAAAGAAAAGTAATTCTGAATTCTGCAAGTCGAGTAATTCTTAGGTCTTTTCACATTTAGGCAGGCTTACAGTGGACATACAGGTTTTTTTTCTTCCTATTGCTTTCCAAGCTGCAGTCACAAGTGGTACCCAGGCCATATTTCTATAGGCTTGCATGTCTGGGTTGGGGTCTGGAGCAGTCAATCTCATTTCCAGTGGCCCTCCAGGCAGAAGTTAACACTGGGATTCTGCCCATGTCCCAGTGTGTGTTACAGCTCTGTGCTGTATGTGGTGTTTTTTTTCCAAAAAGACTATGCTTATGTGTTTCTTGAGAATTGTGAATTATTTCTCTGTTTGCAGTGATAACTATTCTTCCCTCTCTCTCTGCTTTTAATCCATAAACATATAGAAGCAGACTATTGATTTTGCAGCATCTTAGACCAAATCCCTTCATTTGGTGACAGTGCAACACACCTCTCCTGTGGGGTAAGAGTTGCAGTACCTCCAGCCCTGCCATGACAGAGTGATCCAAGAGAGCTTTGATTTTTCCCTGATAACAGGACTTGCTCTAACATTTTTAGCTATTTTTAATGTTGAGGGGTTTTTCATTAAATGTGGATGTTTTATCAATCCCTTCCTTTTCTTTTTATTTTAAAGTCTTAAATGAAAATAGTAATTTGCTTGGAAGACAAATACCCAGAGAATACTTGAGGTGAATGGTAAGACTGATAAAGGCAGTGTGCCAGGGAGCTCTAGTAAATAAACACCTTTTAAGGTTAAGCATGATGATCAGTGGAGGAAGGTTTGGGATCACTGTTTCTGACTCTAATTTCAGCCCCTGTGTGTTCCCCTTCCAACATTCACATTCTGCTACTATTGAGAAATGGTTTTGCCATCACCATTTGTTCTCCTGCAGGTTTCTCCTGTTCCTGGAGGCTGCTTGGCTTCACACCTCTCAGTGTGTGTACACCACATAGAGCCAAGCTTGGCACTGTGTGTGCAACTCCAGACAAACCACACATGAAAGGAAGGAGGAAAATTTTTCTCTGAAAAAATTGCTGCTGACATACATCCAGCCATTTTGGGTTTGATAGGGCTTCCATGTGATGCAGAGTATGTCCATTAAAGAGCCTGTGCAGTGCTATCACAGACTGCAAATTGCTGGTTAATCACACACCAGCCTGAATGTCCATCTCAGGCCGAGCTCAGCTCCTCCATGTGACTGATGGTGATGGATGTGTGCGTGTTGACAGCACCAAGTATCACATCCTTGGGAATTCAGAGCAGGAGCCATCAGAATGTGTCTGGTGCAACTTGCTCCAACCTACATAAGCTGTTTGAGAGGCTGTTTCTACATGTGCACATTTGAGCAAACATGATAAGAGAGAAAAAGGATTTAAATGAGCAATGTCCTGCCCTGTGTAACAACAAACCAAACAAATCAAAATCCCTTCTTCTCCTCCACATTAATCTCTTTTCTCCTCTGGGTCATTCTCACAAATCTGTCTTTGGTATTGCACTGGCTTGTTTACAGCACAGCAAAGTTTGCCCCTGTGTAGCATTTCAAGTAAAGCAATTTAATGGCCCATTGGCTAAACGCTGACTAACCTACTTTGAATTCAGTGGGAGGTAAGGACTGAGCATAAACTCAGCAAGGGTTTTGGCATAGCATCCCATGACACTCACATCCTTGCAGTTTAGTGGGAGCTATTTACCCACGTGGGGTTGTTTCATGCTCTGCATGAAAACATTTTTAACATTTTTTTGCATTGAAACAGCATTACTGAGGCCCTTACTCAATTTTCACTTGTCAGGCTTTGTGCTTGGCCCTGCACAAAGCATGGCCTCTTTGAGATGCCATTCAGTGACACGTTCTTCTCTACTGACCTCTGTTTGTGTGTGACTGAGAATTGTATGGGGTGCTACAAATTAATTCCCTCTTTTGCTGTAGATAGGAATCACAGGCAAGCACACATGAACAGTTACTGTGTAAATATGGGCTTTCATAGCTCAGTTTGGGCTGGAAATATCCAAAAGCACACAGGCCTGTAGCCAGCTGCTTTTGAATGACAACTTGTTGAGGTTACTTAACTCCCATGCCCCTGGCAGCACAGGGACCTCAGATCTGACCTAACAGCAAGCAGTGCAAGGCTGTGATGCTGTCACAGGGCTCCTGGTAGGCACTCATGGATCTCTGTGCTGCTCTGCCTCTGCTTTGATAGATCAGAGGTGATGTGCAAAGACAGAGTCCTGCTGTCCCTGCCTTTGGATGGCACGGCTCATCTCTGCAGTCTGCCTGGAGAACACAGCGGTAAGCAATGCTGAGGGGTAAGCAAGTGAGACACAGCAGGTGCAGAGGGAAGGAATTCCTGCAGGAAGCCAGTGTGGTCTTTCCTAATCACCCTCCTGCTGGAGCCATGGGTGGGTGAGCCCATTCAGCTTAGATCCAAGGACTGCACTTAAGTGTTTAGACCTGTACTTTTCTCTTGCTTCCTCTGTTTGTCTTCACCTGTATTTTAAATCACTAGGGCCTACAAGTGACAGGATGAGGTTTCTTCATTCCCCAGGGGATGCCTTTAGGCTTTTTCTGTTTTTTCTGATTTTTCACATTCTGAGGAAGAAAAACATGGTCCAAAAATTTGACTTTCTTCAGCCAGAACTATAGGCCAGTGTGTAAGACAATACAAAACCTAAGAATGCAGATGTTGAGAGGTTTTATTATGCCCACTGTTCCTTTTTAACAATAACATGGGAATTTTATGCTAAACTTCTGTTTTTTCTATTCAGTTTTGTCTCCTTCATCACTTTTGAAAGTCAGCTGAAAGCTTTCCAAATTAACATTCTTTGAAATCAATACCAGTTTGGGGGAATAGATCAAGGTTCATGAAATAAACACATACCTCTTTTTGGAATATTTTTCAAGGAGCTGTGCTGTGGCTTAATCACAGGGAGACACAAAGCATAAATATATGCTTAGAACACAAATGTTATCTGTACCAGAGCAGTAGACACCCTGACAATCAGATGCTCAGCTGTAACAGCAAAGTTAAAAACCCCACTCAAATTTAGCAACTCACCTGCCAGCCCAGTGACTTCATCTGCAGAGTTCACCAGTACTCCTAATTCACATGAATGAAGAGTCAACCTGATAAATGAGAACTTCATTATGATTGATGCAAGTATATTTGGTATTCCAGAGAAATTATCTTATTTGAGCTCCTTGAGGAAAGTAAAACCTTTAACAAAATGGGAGCAATAAAGTTGTAAAGACTTGGGTAAAATTGGGAACTTTGAGAAACACATTCTATGTGAATGTAATAGTATCAAAAATCCTTTGTGAAAAGAATTGCAAAAGCTTGCTTTAGAGGAATTAAGTTGTCTTTTTCTCTGCTTCCAAAAGAGTCAAACCTTTGTGCAGTATTTAGTCAGTAAAACATTAAGGCCATTACACCCTTGTACCAGTGAGATTAAACTGGCCAGTAATCTCTGCCTTGCAGTGCTGAGTGTTTTTGCAGCATGAAGGGAACTGCCATCCTCACCTCCCTGTCATTGATATTGAGATCAAAATGAAACTGGTACACAGGATTTCCAAGTGTCTGGTAAAAGGTAATTTAAAAAGCAAAGTCATTAAACTGGGGCAAAGGGAGAGAAGGAAAATTGTATCATGATCTGTTCTTGTTTTCCTTCTCCCCCCCTCAGGGTAAAAGCACAAGCACTGTAAATAAGCCACTTAATCATAAGGGATTAATCACTTGCCACACCATTGGCTGGTAAGAAATAGTTAACATTGCATAAATCTGGGGAAAAAAAACCAGCCCAGATTCATCTGTTCCCACAGTGCAGACTTTTTATGAAGGTTCATTAGAGGAAAATTAGAGGTAAAATTCAGCACCTTCTGTAGAGATAACTGAATACATGGCAATCCATCAGGACCACAAAAGCTGCTTTTCGTAGATTCAGAACTAGTTCTTTCTGACAGAATTCTACTTCAAATGTCTCTAGAAAATTTTCCTCTGATTAAGCTAAGCTTTCTCCTAAGGCATCTTACTGATTTTGCAATATAAGTCCATTTCCACTTCAGCAATAATATAAGTAAGCAGCCTGCTAATAAAAGTTAACCTTTAATGAAACCACTCTACTGGTACCAACACAGAAGTACTTCTCCACACCTCAGACATGGTTTTGAAGTTTGGTCTGACTTCCTATCCCTTAGCACCAGGAAAAGGAAAAATCAAGATATTCCTATTGTTGCTAAATGTACACCATTTTCTAACGGATCAGCAGAAGTGAAGAACAGGCAGCTCAAAGCAGTAACAGTGATCTGCATTTTGATAACCCAGTTACCAAATGGGGTATATAAAGTCAATATAGTCAATGCAGAAAACTGGGCACTGCTGTGGGAAGCTGCACACTCTGCATTAGAGCTCCTGCCCCCAGCTGTGAGAAGACTCATGGAAGGGTGAGGCTAAAAACACCAAGCAGAAGAAAAAGACTTGCCTTGGACAGGATTAGCTGACCCTAGAAAGCACCAGTCCTCTCATCTGCACTCCCTCTTCAGCAGCTCCAGTGCCACCAATTTCTCTTTTCTCCTTTAGGTTTTGTGGTTCCAGACAAAATGCTGCTGTAACCACAATAAACCCTCATTAAAAAAAAACAAACCAAAACTCTTTTGCTTTCACTGATACTGATCTTCAAGCATCTGGTGCTACATGCTTATATATGGGATCTGTGCTTCCATGCATCAGCAGAGTTAACACCCTTCAGAATATGCTTACAAGAAAAATTCTTCCCACAGCATTTCAGGTGCCAAGTATTTCTTAGTGTAATTTGATGTTTAACATAGAGCATCCTCCCCTGCACCAAGCATGTAAAAAAATCTTCTCCAACAGACTACAGATACTTACTTGAGAGTAATTCTTAGTTTTTAAAACCTTTACCAAGGTCTAACCAGAGCCACGTGAATAGGCTGAAAATCTCATTATTTCAGTTTAGTCTATAACAAAAAGCAGAGCCTGGACGAAGTATTCAACCAGGTTTTAACATTTTACTCTGAACCATGGATTATAATTTCTAAGTTACAGAGTTCTGTGTTACAAACACTGTCCTAATGCCTAACACCTGTGCAGTTTCCAGGTTCTTTCAGGTGTGTACAACCCTGTGGCCAAAGAAAAGAAAGAGGCATAACTCCTTAAGGGGCTGAATTACATTCACTGCACAACTGTTTCTGTGCAAGGTATGAGAGTTTTAAGCGTGTTTATGACTCTCCTGCACAGGAACACAAAGCAACGGCCTGTCAAACTGTGAGGACAGCAACACTTAAAGCAGAAATACTGAAAACAGTTAAACTCAAGAGGTCAGAAGATACCAGTAAAATGAACTTTATTTCAAAGCTCATTAAAAAGCTTCACAATAACACTAACAGAATTAGCATTTCCTTCATTTTATGTACCCCACATGAAAAAATGTATTGTTTAGCAAGAGATGAAACGTAAGCGTTTCTGCATGCTACTAACACATTTCACCATCCCATTACCTGATAAGTACTTTGGACTGCAACAATCAAAAACCTTAGGACAGAAGGATTTCTTCTGGAAAGTCCTTATGAAGGGGACAGACACTGGTTTTTTCTGACATACCCGATTAGATGTCCAGACAAAAGAAAACTACCTTGGCATCTACAAATGCCTACGAGTGTTTCAATTACAACCTTTTGAAGGAGCAGTACACTTCAAAGCAAGGGCTTCTTTTCATCTTTAGTGATGCAAATGGTTAAATACTGCACAGAAGCTTAGTATGAACTCACAATTCCACAGGAATCTGAAAGTTACCAAGGCAATTTTCCTTTTAGGATAGTCATGACCAACACTATTACTATTCTTTCTCCCACAACATAACATATCCCAGACAAGTCTTAAGAAAAAAAATATAAATAGTTTCCAAAACAATGCATTCCCACCCCCATCACATATGACAGCCAAAACATCTTCTGTCATGGGATGAAATAATTTGCTGCAAGTGCAGTGGCTTAGTCCAGGTCCATGTTAATGGTGTTTTGATCACTTGGATGACATTCACCATTTTGCTGAGGCATTTCAGAGTTTTTGTCATCTTCTCCCATGTCTTCAGTTTTATAATCACTCTGTTCACTTAATGGGTTTTCCTCCTTAGGAGAGTCAACTTTTGGTTTTGGTTGTGTCACAACAGGCTCACAGACATTGTTTAGCTCCTAAAAGAAATGGAAAAGATGTAGGCAGAACGTATGTTAAGGAGCCACCAAATTCACTAGTGCAAAAAGTCCTGTGTCCAAAACTGGCTCCCACTTGAAATTGGCTTCTGCATTTCTTCCCAAGTCCAAACTGACAAGTACTTACAAGTACTGAAATAAATCATTTGGTGTACTTTCTGATGTTCTGTGGGCAAAGTTCAACTAAGTACTTTGGATTTCACATTGTTTTTTTCAATACTCTTATCTCTCAGTAAAACAACTTGAGTTTTTAAGGTGACTGAAAGACAAAATATCAATGAGCTCCACAGAATTTTATACAGTACACTAGAGCTCCTCTGCTTTCTACTGGATCTCCTTCTCTCCACAACTTTCTACCTTTCAGGAACACTATGAAACTAGGGGAGACAAAAGGCACAGATACCAGTCTACTTTCAGCACCAACCTCTAAAGACAGTTTCTTATGGTACTTACCTGTAGCTTTGCCTTAATTTCACTTGAGTGCACAGCTGGATCCTGATCTAAGCTCTTCTTAGCCTGTGCACTCATAGCATTATTCATCCACTCTACCACTTCACTAACACACTTCTCTACTTTCATCATTTCCATCTCATCAATATGGATGTATTTTTCATCCTGCTCAAACAAAAACATTTTGTATTAGTTAATGTGAAGTGCTAATAATGTAATCAAGTTATGCCAACAAGACTATCTCAATTATTTATAACTTGTAAATATCTTCCAATGGTCAGAATAAATAGAAGTTAGCCACAAGGGAGATCCATTACAGTAAGAGAGAACCGGAAATACAGATGTCAATATAAAGCTTCCTTTAAGCAAATAAACAAGAAATCTGGTTCACAGAGGGCATAGAAGCTTCACAAAAAGGTCATGCAATAAAGTTTAACATTCTTAACAAGACTGATAAAAAAAAATATTCCCTCCCATTCTGGAGGGGCTACCTGGGCCCAAGGTAGTTTAGACAGTGAGATTCTGATGAACAGGGAAAGGATCAGAGTTTTCAACTTCAGCATTCCCTACAATGTCACAGTTGCACCACTAACTACTATCAGGGGAAGGACCTGCCCAGCAACACAATCAATGAATCCATATTTAGAATTCTTAAATAAAACCAAGTTTTAAATACACTGTTTTCAATTATGCTAGCTATTTCATGTATAACACTACTAATGACTGCACTTAATTTTGTAATCTATAACTGTGAGGACATAATTGCTTCTGATGAAAGTCTCAGACTGAATCAGTTTGAGTTTTATGAGTGGTCCTATTAAAATTCTTAAGTTCAAACCCAAGGAACAAATCTTCAGACAGAACTGCTTACATCAAGAACATAATCTACAAATACTAATGGGAAAAAAACCATTAAAAAACCCAAAAAACCAAGTCCTAAACACCCACATATAATAAAATTGTGGTTTTTACTTTATCTGCAACTAGGTTTTACACTAATGCTTCTCACCATACAATAACTCTTGTCCCTGAAAGAACTGGAAGAGGTGCACACTTCTAAAAAACACTCAGATCAGTTTTTAAAGGTCAAGAATCGTACCATGAGTCTAAACTCTTTATAAGAACATTCTCTTTAGCCTGAAAATATCCAAAAGTATCAAGCAATGGAAGACATGACACACTGTGTGAGGTTTTTTGAGTACTAGGAATCATTTGTGCTGTTAAATTTGTGACCTACATAGCAGTAGATTGCAGCTCATCTGAAAGTGAATTTGAAGCCCCTCCAGCCAATGAGCCTTACTGAAGCATTGTGGTAAAAAAAAGGCCACTTACTTTATTCCTGAATTCCCCAGCTATTGTAGCATAGTACTGGAGCCTGTGTCCCAATTCCTGTAATAGCCTTGGTCGTTCCTCTGCTTCTTGATAGCGCATTTCAATTGGAGTACCTAATTTCTAGAAAAAGCAATTCCTACGTGTTTATGTGATTCATTAACATTTATCGATGCTGTTTAGCACAGTGGTTTGGAAATTTTGCTTTCTGGGCATATTAACAGACCTACCTTCAAATCCTCTAATTTTTCTACATACACCTGCTTTGCTTCATCCTCACCTTCTTCATACAGCCAGCCTTCTGTCTCTGCTAGGAGGGCAGAGAATCCCTGCAGATCCTGTGTGTCAATACAATTCAGCACATCAAACATCAAAATACACACCAATTGACTATGTTTGTTTTTATATAGGAGGCTAATGATTAATTTCTACTGAAGCTTTTGCCTAATTAAGTTACTTAAGCCATGCCAGCTTCTGGACTGAGAAACACACATCTACAACTTTTATAATCTTTTGTCCCTGATTAGGCCAATCCTTGAGGTGCAGCTCTAATTCATGGTCTTGGTTACACATAAAGCAACACAGCTTCCCCTTCCAGTCACCAGCTTTAATTGCAAACAAAACTTTGTGACAAAACCTATTCAGGGATATGTATCTGATAAGCCTAAACCTAATTCTGGGTTAGTCACTGCCATCATTCAAATGAAGTTCTGGTTTAGCAGCTATGTCCAGGGTAGCTTTGAGAACATTTGACCAAGGTATACAAAACAGATATTGGTAGGAGTATTTTCAGAGAAATTCCTGAAACCATAACCTACCTTTTCACAAACAAACTTTTCATATGGTCCAGACAACTTGTCCCTGAACTCATATACATATTCCTCCACTGCATTCTTTGCATCATTTCTTTCTTTCTCCAGTTTATCTTGCATAATCATCTTTCCCTGTATACCACAGAAAATATTTTAATTAAAAAATACCGAAGTTCAAACAGCATTCTACGAAGCACAGCTCCTGTAAAATCTCCCAGAGGCCTTGGCTCACCAAACTGCTGAAATTCTCGTTATTATGCAGTAGACTCAACTGAAGAAATGGCTTGCAGTTCTCTGGATTACAACAGTTTAAATGAATCTGCGATGTCATTCCACAGAACAATGCTCAGATACTAATTGTAATAGGACACTTCAATCTTTCTGATAAACATTTGTCAGTTCAGTTTTGTGTTAGAAGGCAGACAGTGTATTAGCTCATTGTTAATTGAGCCCACACTCCCAGGTGACAGTACAAGAAAAGAGGCTGCCTTGAAAAGCAGGGGAATGGTTAATAACTGCACACAAGAAAGCAGTCCAAACCACACTAACTCACCTCTGTTTCAATATACATATTGAGGAGATCTTTTCCTAACTGCCAAACCAAGTTAGCTTCAATGGGTAGTTCCACATTCTTCACTTTTATCTTAGGTTTTTTAGCTTCTGGGGGCTGATCACTTTTCTTCTCATTTGTCTGAGTTAGAAAGAAGAAAAATAAGATAATTTTCCTGACTTCTTTCTGATGAAGTATCACTATGATGAGAGATACATTCAGAGGAAGAATACACAAAGATTTTTCCATGTTATTTTAGAATCTTCAAAACATACTCATGAGGCACTTTCCTTTTGGGGATTCCACCTCCTATCCTGGCTGCCTTACAGTCTGTTTCCCAGACAGTAAGTGCTGAGCTACAGCAAGGACATTTCTCAGATATATTATGTGTTTGCAGAATTTTCCACAAGTGTCCATCTGTAATGCAGCAGTTCACTAATGATGCTGACAGTGGTTAAGATTTTAACCCAAAGTATTTTTCATCTCATACAGATGAAAAAACCAAACCACTAGCAATAACATGCAGATGAATGTTTCACACTGATTGTTTCCTCTTAGGTTTATAAATTCCAGCTTCCCTCAGCAGGCCTAGTAAGCTTGCCCTCTAACTGCTGTTTAAATTGAAATGTCTGCAACTCAAACAAGTTGTACAGCACTGCAAGAAGACTGGGAAGTGGTAGAGAAAGACTTCTTGCAGAAATCCTTTTGCAAACTCTGTACAAAAATCATCACAAGATACAGACATTATTTTCCACTACAGTAAAGATGTGAAAATGAAAAAGGTTCCAGCACCAAGATCCTTACTTTTCCTGAAATATGTTACCATTTTAAAAGCCACTATATAGCATAACATTTTCAACAGAGTTAAAGGGTCACTCACTTTCTTGACATCTGGGATTTTGTTTTCTTCAGAGGGAGGTTCTGATGAAGGGGGAGACTGTGACGTTTGCTGACCATCAGTTTGTACCTGGGACTGTGTTCCAGCCTCACTGTTCTCTTGCTGGATATTTTTCTGAAAGGAAAGCCCAGGCACAAAGGATGTAGAAGGCATGTGCACTTGCATTTAAGTCTAGGGCACATACAGTACAAAGTGCCCTACAAAGCATTCTGTGCACACGCAGAAACACACACGCTTCAGCTATGGAGATACAGACTGGCTGCAAGTTCAGAAGGACTTAATTAAAATGTTACCAGTGCCAGGCTGGCTGCACAATATTGGTGTGCGTGTGTGCACATGCTACCACTTGCTCTTACAAAAAGGGACTTTTAATTTATTGAGTCATAATGTTTCAGTTTTTCCCCCTCAGAAAATTATTAAAACAACAGGTAAACTATAACAATGTGTGTTATTCCCCAGTGTTCCCCTCTCCTTCCATGCTACAGAAAACAATTCAGCCTTCCCTTTCACAAAAAGTTTCAAAAAACTTTACTGGTACAAAGGATTACACACAAACCCTTCTAAAACAAAGCACATGGATGATTAACAATCCAAATCATGCTTTCCTGTTTGGAACAGCTGGATAACTACAGCAGCTGTAAGCAATCCCACCCTCAAACAACCAACCTGCTGCTATTTGGCACTTTGCACAATAACTGATTTTGAAATCCACACACTTTCAAGATAGCACAAATTGCCTCCTGTTCTTGTAAAGACATTTCCTGACAGCTACACACATCTTAATCTCCTTTTGCTTCCTTAGAGAAAGGTATTTTTCTTCCAGAGTATGTAACCGTAGAACACACTTTCATCAATCAGTAAGAACATTCGCACACAAGAAAAGTCAACTTACATCACTGAAGTTTTCAATAGGCCTCTGGTCCTGAGATTCCACTTCAGTCTCAACACTGACATCTTCACACTCTTCACTTTTAACTGGTTCTACCATAGATGCAGTGGACACACTGAAAATGCCATGAGTATTGACACGGACTTTCACTTTGACTTTAGACTTCTCTCCATCTTTCTGGGCTGCCACATTCTGGATAACATACCTACCTAAAACCAAAAGAATCAAAACTCACACAGTGGAATTAAGCAGGTAATATTAGAGCCAGGAAAACATCTCCCTTTTTCATAGACAAATTATTTTCTAAATATTTGATGAAGCCTCTGTGCTAATCTCATGGCCCCCCAAATTAAATCAGTACTACCAGAAAAAGACACCAACAAAATGAAACTACACTGCTTTTCAGCCAACTTCATCTTATAAATCAAATAGTAGGTTCTCCTGACACCACTAGTACAGAGTAAAAATTCAAACTGGTGCTATCTGTGCTACTAGTGGGCTGAGAGAAAACTACTGAAAGGCTTAGTCTAATGTCAATGTTAAGTGGTGCCTTTCTAATACAAGTCACTGCCCAACATCAAAACAGTATTTCTAGAGGCTTTCCTTACAGCTTCTAACATCCATGCAAGTCTGCCATTGCCTTTTATTCTAGGGCAGAACCTAATTGTTCTGTAACTACTGTAATACTTGAAACAAGCATTGTGAAACTAATACACAGTATTAGTTCAACAGTGAATGAAGAATCATATGTCCTTGACATTAACAGCAGAAATTTTTCCTCATGCATGGATTACCAAAAGAGTGACCTGGAGACTACAATGCTCACTTAGCTGCAAAGTACAAGTTCCCCACAATTTGACAGGTCAAATATACACATTTGCACACACCATTCCTTCAGCAACAGCTCAAAACCACAAGCGTAGGAGCTTTTAGCTGCCTATTTTACAGGCTAATGAATGTAATCCTCTGTCTCAATTCCGAGAGTACTGGAATTGTGTGACCTGTTCTCTCTTTTGCCAGTCTCATCAGAAACTACTATTTCACCCATTAGTCATACCAATAATTCTGTTTTAAGCAAAGAATTAATTGGCAGCTGAATTGAAACAAGTCTGATCTTCAGTTCTATTCTTACCAGTTTTCAGCACAGCAGTTAAACAGCTTCTTGTTCATTAAAGCCATATAAATTGAACACTGACAAGCCTCACCATCAGTCTTTATGGTAAGAGTTAACCACAAAAGGAAGTCTGATGTTTCTGTAACTACAAAGTACTGTCAGAGAATCATAGAATTGCCTGGGTTGGAAGCAACCTTAAACATGGAGTTCCAAACCCCCTGCCTGTCATTAAACCAGGTTGCTCAGAGCCTCACCCAACCTGGCCTTGAATACCTCCAAGGATGGGGCATCCACAACTTCTCTGGGAAACCTGTTCCAATGCCTCACACCCACACAGCAAAGAATTTGTTTCTAGTATCTATTCCAAACCTGCTCTCTTGCAGTTTTTAAAGCTATTCCCCTTTGTACTGTCACTCCTTGCACTTGTAATAAGTTCCTCTACATTGTGTTTATTTCAAAATATACAGTATGCAAACATACAACACTTAACTGCATGTTTAGAACTCAAGAACAATTATTTAATTGGCCTATCTTTACCATCACAATCTTTTTCTAACTAACCATATTGTAAGCTCTTTGTAAGTATCAACACTGTCAAGAGCTGCAATTTGTCAAAATGTATGAAAGAGCTGCTTAGAAGTCAATACCGCAGTCTAGTAGCTGCCACTATTTCAGGCTGCTTTGATTAAAAGTTATTCAGCATTATGTCAATCCCAGAAGGCATAGGTAAAAACAACTAGTTATTCAAGAAATGCTTTTTTTATATACAGGAGATATTTTTCAGTTTTTCCTAGCTTGCTTTAGTGACAAGCAGAAAAGAAGATTTAAAAAGTTATAAAGTTATCTTTTGTAGTGATAACCACATTTTAGTTGTAGGCTTTCATTTGTTCCCCCTCACTTCTTTGTTTAGCCAAAGCAACTTTATAAGCAAGAAAAGCAAAAAACATCAATTCAGTTACCTTGGGAATAGGAAAATTCTGAGTCCTTCAAACATGAAAAACTGAATATATACATCATAATCATACTGCATCACAACACAGTTACTGTTTGATCTCAAATCATTCTACTGGAGACGACACCATTCCCACAACAATTACTTACCAATTTTTGACTCAGGATATGGGACTCCATTAGGATCAGAATAAAAAGCTTCTAGCTCAAATGGACCTTTCCTGTAGAATGTAAGTACCTTAGAGAAAGGTACCGCATGATTTCTACTGAAGACCTCATGAACTCTGTAATTAAGGGAAAAATACCACTTTTAACAGCGCATTTGAGCTGAAAGGTTTCGATAGGGTAAGAACTCTTCAGGGGAACATCATGTTTTGACACATTTACCCTTCTGAACAATTCCAATAAAGATACTTCACTACTGTACTGCAAGGGAAAAGGATTTACTGTTCTCTACTGTAATGAGAAATTGTCCTATTCCACTATTTGAGCTTTTGAATCATAATTTGCACCCTTCCTCAGTCTCAAAGGGATAATTATAGCTCACTTACTCACTTACGTTCCATGGCTCAGCTGAGAACCCTGACACCAGATTATTATTCATTCCTCAACACGACAGAAAGACAACCAGCTTTACTCCATGTTCTAGGGCATGTCCGCTATTATGCCAGCCTGATTCTAGTTTCCAGCTAAGTTTTGTCTCCTAACTGTGGAAGATTTCATCCAATAACCTAGATGTGAGAAAGTGAGAGCTTTACCTAGAACGTGAACCCACAGGCTGCTCTCACAAGTGACAACAATTAGGCCCTCCACCTCCACAGAAAACACAAGAAAAAAAAAAGGCTGAGCTACAAAGAACATGAAAAAGGTATAAACATGTCCCTCTAGAAATGCGATTTTTCCACAAGTTAAACTTTGAGCTTTTTACATCTTAGAAAGCAATTGCACTTCTCACAGGCATAGGACAGTTAGTAACAGATGTCAGTCATAAGAGACTGCAGCAAGAAATTATTCTTACAAATGTTAAATTTTTGCTAGGTGTTAAATTCTTGCTTCAGTCAGATAAATAGCATCCATATAAGCTCACAATATTTACATAGTATATAACACTACTACTAAATCAAGAATCTCAGATAGGTGTTGGGAACACCTTGAATAAAAACAAAGACAGAAGGCAAAGTGGAATCAGGACCCAGCCACTGATCTAGTTAGTTTTATGTTCCTAATCCTGTCAACCAGATAAAGGCAATGCAAGACAAGACACTAGTTGGTAGCTCATTTGCTCATTTTTTTAATCTTTATATTTTTACACATGAGGAATTACAGTTAAAATTTCAACCTGTCTTTACAATATCCCCTGTCAATCATCTCTGATACATGGCCTATGGGTTTTTTACATCAGAATGCCAAGATCCTAATTTAAATGCAAGCAAGAACATTACAAAGGTCAAAAGCTTCACAGAAGTGTAGTCTGAGCTACCTACCCTTCAGTGTCCTCTGCTTCTGTGTTCCACAGCAGAGATATTGGAAAAGGTGTAGCATCTGTCACAGAGAATTCTCTCACTTTAAAAGCTGGAGAAAGAATGGCACACTAAAAAAAAAAAAAACAAAAAAACAAAACACCACCAACAAAAAAGCTTGCATTAAAGTGGGTTAACTTCTCTATTCCACTAGCCAAGACAGCAAAAAATCTTTGAAAAAGAGAGAACTCTGTTGATTTTATTAAGAAGAACTATTTCAATGTAGGATCATAAGACAACAGAAACCTCACACACAAGTGTTTATGTGCTGTGTTAGCAGGCCTTTTGTAGCTTGTGAGTAAGGCAACACTCTAAGCAAATACCAGGACTGTAAAGAATGGAAATGCTGCACTGCTTAGTCCAAAAAGAAGTGGTGTTTGTCTAAAGGATTCTGTTTCTTTCCCTGAACAGAACTGATTGCTGGCAATGTAAAGCTGTTAGTGAGATGGGGCAAAGGAACAAGTCAAAGAAAAGAGGGTGAAATAAGACAAGAGGTTTAAGGAGAAAAGGAAGTATACAGAATGAGTGGTTTGCTTGTAAAATATAGCTCACTAGTTGGAAACAGTAAAAATGAGAGGGAGACAGAATAAAGCCTGTTTCACATTGATGGCAAGCTGGATACCAGAAAAGTCAAACTTGCAGTAGCTTGGGCTCTCCATAGATTCTCCTCACACCTTGTTGAGTAAAAGTATCTTTCAGCTTGATAACAACTGAAATTTTTGGCATTAAAGATCCCTAGATTGTGTTCTTCTGAAGAGCAGAGTGGGCTGCTTACAGAATACACCCTGCAATAAAGTACTGCACCAGAGAGGAGTACTCTGGACTTTTTAAACAGCACAGTCCCAGACCTAGTGAACATGTATGTTCCCTTGAGTACTTTAAAAAGGACTACTTCTACAGTTTCTCATAACTGCTTGACTAATTCTTCACCCAAGTGCTACCAAGAAACACATCTTTTAATTTCATCAAGTGTTGCCAGTACTATACCTGCAGAGCACAGCCCCTAGCTATGGCTTCATCTGCATTCAGTGTTGTACTGACATCCTTGCCAAAGAATTTAGCAATCCTCTCTTTGACAGCAGGAATACGGGTTGCTCCTCCCACAATCTCTACAGCATTCACATCTTCCACTTTCAGTTGTGTTTGTTCCATTAATGAAAGCAGAGGCATCTCTATCCTTTGCAGCAGGTCAGCACACAGTTCTTCAAATTGTGACCTAAGGAAAAAAATGGAATTAACTAAAGAATGCCTGTCCCACAAGAATCTTGCCTGGTAATTGTTTCCAAACTGATGGGGACTATGTTTGTTAACTACACTGCAAAGAGACTTAAACTCCTGTGAGTAGGCCGAAGTGGTAACCGCAGACAAGGCAGTACACAAACAGCTGCTTACAGATTTCCCTAAGCCACTATCAACACAGGTAAATAAGATAAGGTTTGTTTGGGCAGCTGCTATATATTTGCCTCTCACCAGAGGTTACAGATAAGAAATCAGAAAACACTGAGACTTCCTTTATAATTAAAAACTGTTGCCTAAATACTGGAAGAAAAAGAACCTATCAGTCTTAGCAGTAGCTACAGAACTAACAAATGAAGCCATGCCTGTGAACATGTGCAAGAGACAGAGACAGACTTCATTTACACTTGGACCATAATTAAGTCATCCCTCATAAGCACTCTTTCTGCCCTCCATTTCTCCACCAATATCCACAGTACACTAAAAACAGAAGAAAAAGAAACAAACCTTCAATTGTTGCTATCTTAAGAGCAGTATGGGATTTAGGTTACCTAACCTACGCAGAAGGTCTAAATATTCAATAGCCAATCCTCTGGTCTGCATGCATCAATCCAGGGTTTTAAGAATGTATCATTCTACAAAAAGAATCCAAGCTTCTTATGCATGCTTTATTGCACTGAAACATTACTCAAGTAGCTGAACATTACATTTCACAGCCTTAGCTATTCTAGCATTACAAAAATGCCACAGCTATTCAGCACTTACACTTAATTTTAGCATGTTAAGTTTCTTTCAGACACGGAAAGAAACACTTGTTTAAAAACATGGCCACCAAAGCAAATGCCTGTCTTTTACAGAACTCACCTGTTCATTTTTCCAGATACATCAGTATCATTCATGAAACACTCAATATTTAGAGGAATATCTGTGCTATTTGAACTCATTAGTTTCTTCAGTTTCTCACATTCCTGATACAGACGAAGAAGAGCCCGAACTTTGGTTTTTGGATCTAATTTGTACTTTGATTTTATTTCTGCACAAAAGTAATCTACCAGCTTTCCATCGAAGTTTCTCCCGCCGAGGAAAGGATCAAATGCTGTGCCAAGTACCTGGTTTGAAAGAACACAATTAAGTCTCACACTCAATTTAAAAAAAGGGAATAGCAGTCTTCCAATATCAGCAAGTCCTTGCTTCAAAAACTGCTGGGGACAGGTCAGCCTATCTTCCATGCACAACCACATTGGCCAAAAATTGCTCTTCACTTTTACAGAGGAAATAAGACTAAAATTTCAAATACTTAGTTAGGATTATCACTTAGTTACTTAATCTGTACACATTCATTTAGATAAAACAAACTAAATTATAGAAGTTGTATTACATATTTTACATTTATGTATTGCAAGAAATTTACAGTCTTTCTTTGACACCACCCTAATGAACTGAAGGACACTGATGAAAACCTTCACCTTTTGACTCATTGCCACTTTCCATGCATTAAATTATTTCAGAATTTAAGAAAGAAGGCAGATTGGCAGGCTATTTGATTCTAAACGCTTATAAACCCTTTTATTTCCATTTAATCTTACTACCTTCAGTTTACTCTTGTTAAATGCACAGGCTGATACTTGAAATGCAGAATGTCCCATATCAACAAACACAACTATCCGTGGTTTCTCTTCAGGAGCTGGAAGGTCTTGTTTATAAATTCCATAATTCAGAGCCACTGCAAAAGAAGTGTCAGATATTATCCATGCAATCTCTAGTTTCCAATGGCATACCATCACATCCCTGTGAATATTAAGCTATTAGATCAAAAGCCTCAAGACAAATCCAGACATACACCTATGCAAGATATATTACCTTCATGGAAGCTTTATTCCATTAATATAAGCTCTAGGACCTGAGAAACAGAACATACTCCCTTAGTCATATGTATGCTCTCTAAGCATTTGTTTGGGTTTTTGGGTTTGTTTGGGTTTTTTTTTTTGCCTTGCAAAGTAATCAGAAGCATAGAATATCTTAACAACAAAACCCAAACCCAGTTTTTTATTTACAGTGAGTATCTTCCAAGCTGGGAAGTTTTGTCTGAGAGTTGTATAAATGGTCAGCAGAGCCATGTGTGTGTTTAAAACCCCAACTACACTGAAAAAAGCCTTGGAAGTTATGAGATGTTGATGTTTAATCAAAGAACTTCCTTTAGGTGTGCCTAAATCCTGCAACTGTGCATCTGGGTAGTACACTAAACGAACACGTAGTCCAGACACATGCAGTGACTCCTAAATAAGTGCTTGGGGGATAATTATAATTGGAGCTTGATCTCATCTACCCCTTCACACAGAACACATTAAACCAAGAAAAGAACAGCAAGTTTTTCAAATATTTATGTCTCATGTTTGCCTTTTCAAGTCAGCCCTTTTTCTTAGAGTAATTAAATGCACCCTCTATCCCACCTGTCATTTGCAGGAATTGCTATTTTATCCTACTTACCTGCTGTCATGTCATTCATTAATCTAAGACAATTTAGGCCAACAATCTGAGCCGCATCTAGAAGGGATCTTCTTTCAGCGTCTGTGAAAAATGATGGAACCTGAAGAAAACAGGCAAGAATACAAAGTTATTTCCAGAAAATGAGATGTTACACTGTTTATTTAAAAGTATTAATTCAAAAATTGTATCTATTCCTCCTCTTTGAGGAAGACGCCTACTAACTGCAAGCCGCCAAAATGCAGCTACCATACTGAATTGACACTTCAAATATTCTATTCGATCAGATATGAAATCAAGCCAGCATCAGCTATTTTACATGGGCACACACTAGCAAGAAACAAATCAGTTATTTGTGTACAAATGCTAATAACATTAAGTGCTGACCCAAAATGTGAACCCGGATATTATGAAGACAGTGACATGGTATACCTTAATTAGAACTAGCAGGTATACTCCAGTCCAAAAAAGTAGAGAGGGAACTAAAAATGTACAGCAATACTACAGATGCGAGAGATGCAAAGAAATACGGGATGATGAATGAAGAGAATTTATTTTGGAGGAAATTACTTTGGGCAAGAAGTGCTAAGAAATTCTGAAGGAATATGCTGTTGAGAATTTTCTACAGATCTCTAGCACTAGTATTGGACAGTACCTTCTGATGTCTCCAGGGACATGAAGAGCTATCTTTCTAGGTTATCAACTGGAGAATCAACATTTCTAATAATAACAGAGCTAAATATTCCTAGATGCAACATGAGACAGACTTGTTCAGAGTCATTGAGAACAGAGAGGCAGGTGTTATTTTAGACTCGGGGCTTTGCAATGGAATGACTGCTCTTGATCTGAGGTCATTTTCTGTGCAGTCATAACATTGAAAAAAGCAAAACAAAATTTGCTGAAGGGATGAAGACAAAGAGGATAGAAACTAAAATTTTCCAGCTGCCAGAGGGCAAATTTTGATAAACAAAGGAAATTGCTTATCAAAGTTATTATCAAATTGTTTTAAATTCAAGAAAAAACACAAACATATGTATTGATTTTAATGAGTAATTAGTATACTTAGTCATGAAAACGAGCTGTTCCAGAAAGGTATATACCTGGATCCAGAAACATTTTGTGTCCAAAGGTTCAGACTTTTCCAAGAGAATGAGTTCATGAAGCTAGTCAGGGCCTGGTATGGAAGCAGCCCTGGGATTTCTTTAAGTCAAAAGCTCTAAAGCTAGTTAGGATTAATCCCTTTGTAAGTGCTTAGAGTTCTTTTTCACTTTGCATGAATAGAAACAAAATGCCCTCAATAGCTGAAGTTAAAAGATGTAATGTTCCTGTGCACTACAATTACTTACAGAAATAACACAATCTGTTACTGGCTTTTTCAGGTTACTCTCTGCAGTCTCCTTTAATTTAGTCAATAGCATAGCTGAAATCTGTTCCACACTGAAGATGTGCTCCTCATCCATGTACATGACCTGGATAGAATAGGTAAAATAATTTCATTAGTTTAACTGGAGAAAAAATTACATACATTTAATGTTTTTTGATACACTGCTGGCTAATACTCTGTGAATCATGACATGCTTCATTATTTCATTATAGAACTTCAGTTTACAATTTAATTTCCCAGTTGAGTGTTTATAGAAGCAATAACTCCATTCTCACTGTCTAAAAACATCAAGAACTGTATCAACTCCATAGCTGAAGGAAATGATTAGGAAATGGCTAAAAGTGACACAAGTCTAAAATACTGCACACCATTAAGTAAAAATAGCCATCATTTTTCAAACTGCTGCCAAATGCAAAAAATGTCCAGAACTTCTTGCTGTCTATTTTCCCCTTGCATTTTTGTCCCTCTGCTCAAATATGTGAGGAGTCTCTGAAAGGAAGACAACAACAGTTCACCTATGCACATAAAACAACTAAAAGCTTAAGATAAAACTCAGCAAAAAGTTTATTTACTGCTCTTTTACCAAAAATCATGCTTGAATCACCATTTTTATTGTGCAATAAAATACACGACAATGATGAAGTGAAGTAACGTTACAACTGATGCTTGAAAGTAGCACCTATCTTTTATTCACTCAGTACAATTTCAGGAAAAATCAGGCATTTTGGTTTTAATAGAAAAATTGTTCCCTGAACCTCCCAGTCTTACTGAATGTTACTGAATCAATTATTAAAACTTCTTAACCACAGTTAAACAGAAATAAACACTAATCTGTTCTCCAAGCAGCCTAAGAAAAATAGGAAAAAATACCAAGCAGCAGTGTTCTTCCAATGCTACACTCATGTAGTACAAGACTCCTACACACACTGATTAAAGGAAACCAGTAATTTCTGTCTGAATTTATCTGTTAACTGCACAAGTCACAAACCACAAAAGAAAAAGCATTTCCTCTTTTATAAAGCTTGGCTACTTTTCCAGTCAGGATTCTTTCTAATGCATATAATGCTGTGATCTATTTACTACTTAGGGTTGGTCTATACTGAAGTTTAGAGACACCAGTTCAAGCTAAGGACTTCATTAGTGAAGCAACACTGTCTGTTATGCCAGCAAGGCTCATTATCAGTAATTGTCCACATTTCTGTGAATGGACACAATGTTATTAACTGTACCTATTCTAGGAAAAGCTGACATTGTACCAGTGCAGTCCTTGAAATGTAAGCAAGAGCAAAACCTGCAGTGTGGTAGGAGCTGCTTTTGAACACCTTTTTGCAAGTAACTTACTCCAGGCAGTCCACTAAAGACATACTTGCCACTCATTTATAGCAATTATTCTAAAGAAGAGTTCCAACTACTTTCTAAAGCATTTGTAACCACCTAATAAGACTGCTGCAATGCATTCCACACAAAAGTGACAGAAAGTCATACTTTGAAGTAAAACCATACGACCTTGTAATTATCTTAGCAGTTTTTCTGCCAGTGTGTTTGAACTGGATGTGCAATTTGCCAACAGGGAAACTTGCATTTCAGCAATTATTCGTAAATGAACCTTAATTTGATAGCTAGCATCCACTATTTAAAGATAAAGCTGTCTATTCATAGAAGAGCTCTTCTTTAACAGAAAGATTAAAACAACCCACCTTTCGGGTAACTAAAAGAAACCCATATTTTCATGACTAGGTTCCAGAATATAAGAGTTCCGATTTAGCTATACAACCCAGAAAGACGTGCTGCTGATTTACCTTTACTCCAACTCCACCATTCTTCATGGGAACCAAATCATAGCTCAACTTCTCTTTTTCCTTCTGAACAAAAGGGTCATTAAATGCACGGCCATGGAATCTCTTGAAGTTAGACACAGTGTTATGGGCATGAGTAATTTGCTGTAAAGAAATATAGGACAGTCAGAAATCCACTCTTCATCAGCCTTCAGTGTTCAGGGCTGCTCTATATGCCCCCAAGCACAGGTCAAGTTTTCAGATAATCGCTCACTCCCTTGTCACAGCTGTTTCTTTTAACACAGGTAATTACTGTTTGCTACTTTTTATCAACTCATTAATAAGTTAGACACAGACTTACAGACCATTACTTATTAAGGATTACAAAAGTATCTCCAAAACCTTGACACAACTGGCTGAACAGTAACACAATCAACAGAGCCTACTACTTCAGTCAAATTGTTTAGGTTGGAAAAGGCCTTTCAGATCAAGTCCAGCTGTTTACCTAACACAGCCACATCCACCAATATCCCCAAAAACCACATCCATGCACCTATTACATACCTCCCAGGACAGTGACTCCACTATTTCCCTGGGCAGCCTGTTCAAATGCTTACAAACCATTGGTGAAAAAAACTTTCCTAATAGCTAATCAAACCCACCCGGTAAAACTTGCACTCCTTTCAGGTTATTGTAGATAGTGAAAAGGGCACACCTGAGCTTCCTCTTCTCCAGGCTAAACACCCCCAGGTCCCTCAGCTACTCCTCACAGGACTTGCACGCCAGACCTTTCCCCAACTCCGCTGCCCTTCTCTGGACACGCTCCAGCACTTCAGAATCGTGAGGGGCCCAGAACTGAACATAGGATTTGAGGTGTGGCCTCAGCAGTGCCAAGTAAAGGGGAACAATCACTGTCCTGGTCCTGCTGGCCACACCATTGCTGAACCAGGCCAGGGTGCCATTGGCCTTATTGGCCACCTGGCCAAACTCTGGATCACGTTCAGCCACTGTTGAACAGCACTGCCAGGTTTTTTTCCACCAGACAGCTTCCCAGCCACTCTGCCCCAAGCCTGTAGTGTCACATGAGGTTGTTGAAATTCAAGGGCAGGACCTGGCACTTGTTGAACCGCATACAATTGGCATCAACCCTTCAATCCAGTCTGCCCAGATCCTTCTGTACAGTCATCCTGCTCTCCAGCAGATCAGCCCTCCTGCCCAACTGGGCTCACCTCCAAACTGACTGAAGGTGTACTCCATCCCCTTTTCTAGATTATTGATTAAAATATCAAATAGGGCTGGCCCCAATACCAAGCCTTGGGGAACACCGATAGGCTGCCAGCTATTTAACCCCATGCACCATCACTCTCTGGGCCTGGCTATCCAGAAAGTCTTTAACCAGTTAGGAATACACCCCAGTTGTGCCAGTCACCCCACCATGTCTCCACAACGGCAACTGTTGTCAGAGTTTTACTTCTGCACAATGGTGTCCAGCTCCTCCTCTCTGTGGCCCATGTTACATTGATGTACATGCACTTGAGTTGGGCAATTCATCCTGCAACCTTTTTTGCAGGAAGAAGCCCAAATTCCTATGACCATTCTCAGGAGCCCCCATGGTTAACATCAATAATAACCTTTTTGTCACTGCTGCTGCATGGATCTCCATCCCACCTCAACCAAGGCAGCAGAGCAAAGGACCTCACTAGAACACTCTCTCTCAAACACTGCTGTGGTGCTTCCAAGGCTTATCTAGCAAACTTAGTTGTATCCCTTTCCCCCTCCATATCTAGTTTAAAGCTCTCAACCCCTGCTAGCTCCTCTGCAAAGATCCTTTTCCCTCTCAGAGACAGGTGTATCCAGCCTATTGCCAGCAGTTCTGCTGTCACATAAGCTGATCCATGATCAAAGCTCCCAGATTTTGCCAGTGGCACCAGGCTCAGAGGCAGGTATTGGGCTGCTAGCTCTTTCTGTTTCCTCCTTCATTTCCTGCAACTGAAAGGAGAGAGAATACATGATAGCACTATTTGTGCTCCTGATCCCTCAAGCAGTCACTCCAAGGCCCTGAAATATCTCCTGATTGCCCTTGGACTTCCTGGTGCAACCTCATCACTACCAACTCGAGAAACCAATAAGTGGAACTTAGAAGTAGGCACTTGGACCCCAGAGAGGCAGCAGGCTTTCCTAAGAAGTGGTTCCAGCCAGCATATTGAGCCTTCTGCTCCCTTCCAAGGGGAGTCTCCCATGGCAATGACCCATCTTTTTTTTTCCTCCATGGAAGCAGTTTTAACATAGGCCAACTTCACTGTGGTGACAATCTCACGCAAGATGAACCACCAACCTCACTACAGTTCTACTTGCAGAGCCTTGTACCCATTATGTCAGGACACTTGGGGAAGTGGGGTAGTCACAGAGCAGATATGCCTCCTGTCTTGGCCAGGAACTCCTCACCATTTCTCACTATCCCTTCAAGTCATTGTGTTCCAGCAGGTGGAAAGGAGAGGAAAGAAGCCCCTGTGTGTCCTGTCTGCCTCCCAGGCATGTCCCAGGGAAGGCAGGGCACAATTCCACTGTATCATCTCTCTCTCACACTCCCTGATAGCCCTCAACCAACTCACACCCCCTGCCAGAGCTCTGCCACTAAGTGGAAGAGTACCTGGGCACACTGCCGCAGCTGTGCTCACAGGTGCCACCCAGTACTGGCACTGAGAGCAGGGCTCACCCTGCAGGTAGCACCTGGGTGGCAGCATGTTCCTGCCAGAGCCGTCTGGGCAGCTGTGTCAGACGTGCCACATGTGGAGCAGAGCGAGGCCATGGCTTTCTGCCAGGTGGATGCCACTGCTCCCTGGGCAGGCTGGCACTGCCTCAGTACCCTTCCTGCAAACTGCTGTGCCACACCCTGGTCACACCAGTGCTCCCCAGGGCCTTACTTTATATTTGGGGGAAACTGCTGTTGTTGGTCCTGGCCTCACCCAGGTCTCATCAGCCACTGCCACTCGAGCCACAAGCTTCTGGCAGCTCTTGTGTCCCTGTGGCATTCCCCCAGTTCAGCAAACCCCCCTGTGCACTGCACCGGAGCACTCTGCTGCTGATTGTGCTGGCAACCAGAGACACTCACCTTGCAACTGAGTGACAGAACTTAGAGTAAATTCAAATGATTAAAGATTGCAACTACACATGAAGCTGGCTTCTTTGTTTGTAAGCTGGCCCTTCAACCCACGCTACACTACCTACACTTCAAACACCATTACATTAAGCACAAACAAGGACTTTCCTAGTTACTAAGTGACTAACTTAAGTGTCCCCCATATATTTCAATACTTGGTTTTTCCTCCCTGAGGTACTTTGAAATCACATTATTTCCTTGTTCACATTGACCTAGCAGCAACTCAAATACTTGCACTAGACCAAAGAATATAGTACACAGACAACTTGGAACTTTTTTTGGTAACAGCATCATCTTGAAGTATATGCTAAACTACAATGCAAGCTCCCCAGTGCAATCAAGTGACATAGAGAAGCATTTGTTATCAGAAATGCAAAGCACAACAGAAACCAGACAACTGGAGCAGCCTAAGAGATAATGCAAGTATCTCAGGGTAGAATTAGTCCTATTTTATTAGACAGAAATTATAAAAGTGTGTTATAACCTACAGGATAGATTTAGGCAGGTACCAACAGACTGCATGATAGCAACTCAAATGCTGAGCATACCAAGGAATATTTCTAGCATTTACTACCCTCAAAGAAAAGCATCAAGTCCTTATTGCATATAAAATTTTCCACCATGAAATGGAAGAATTTGAGCTACATCTTGTATTAGAAAACTACTCAACTAGGACAGCTCTCCTAGAGAAAAGCTCCCTGACAAAAAAGGAGGCCATACTCCCACTAACAAACAGTAACTTTCAGAGAGCTGTGCCTGTGGAAAGATGTCACACTTGGACTCCCTACTGAGAATCATCCTTGGTTTATTCTAATCACCAAACAGTGCTCAGCAATTAATACGACTTGTACGAGCACAAGTCAGCACAGGCCAAAAACCATGCCAGGAACTATTCCAGTACTTAAATGTGATTGAGTAGTTAGGTTCCTGTGTCCAAGACTGTTTCCCAGCATGGTTTCATTTATTTGTATAGACACAACTTTGGAGTACTTGAATGCTACGTATTTCACAGCTGTGAAGCTGAAGAACACAGCAGCAGGAATTATTACCATGTAGTGGGCAGAAAAGAGCAAACACTCTGGCAGCTTTTATAGCCTAATTTAGAATTAACCTCAAAGCCTTTTCTAAGAGAGCAATCTTAAGATATTTTTAGAGTAATTGTATGCCATTAGGTCTCTAGCATGTTTTAATATCTTTCTGCTTAGTCACAATTAGGAAAGCCGAGAATGATGGTCTGTTAACTAACATACTGTTCTCATCTCCAGTGCTACCCCTCTTACCTAAAGGTAACAGAAATTCTCTGAAAGTTTGCACCAGCAGCAATTTCTCAAATGCGAAAGAGAGCACCTTTGAGTATTTTGAGCTCTTTCACAAAATCACATCGTAGAAGCCACCAGTCAAAACCTCTTGTTTTTATTTTGTGGGATTTTTTTTGTTTGATAGCCTTTTTTTTTCAAATGAAAAGGATCATTGTACTTCTTGATTTAACACCCTAGGACACCAAAAATGTAACTCTCAGTAGTCCATGTCAGGAAACTTCCCCATTTACAACAGAAACACAATTGACATCCCAAGTCATCAGCCGCAATGGACAACTTACAACTACAGAAAGAAATAATCTGTCATCTTCTATCATTTTAAGTATCGCGTTCTTTTTTCATGGCAAAAATTTTTAGCTTCAACTGCTAGGAGAGCCAAGCATGAAAGATACAATATAGTCACATCATACAGGTCAGTTTGAAGGTAACTAAAGTCACAGGTGTTCATCACTGAAAATACACACTTGTAAATGCAATCTAAGAGAGAATCTGCTTCACTTTCAGCTTACTTCATGCTTTCCACAGCATCTACTGGAACAATCTAACAATACTGAAACCTGCTCAAGAGTACATAGGATTCAGATCATTTCCCATTTTGAGTAACAACTCATTTTTGCACACTAATGAATCATACTAGTTTTTGACTTGTAACAATGTCAGCAGTCAACTCAGCAATGCTAAAAAGAAATCTAAGGAAAAAACACATACATATGTATTTACTTCATTACTCCAAATGTTAACCTGTAACTGAATGTGGTTGTGAACATGTAAACTATTCCTATTGCATCGGCTATTCAAAATTAAGAGAAGAGCCATTACAGCAGAATAAAGTCTCCTTTAGTGCTCTCTCCATGGAAACCCACTGCAGTCCTTTTACTACACGAGAGAGATGCACAGGCCAGCAGAGGCTGCATGCTTGATCTCCCGGCAGCAGTTATGTAACAACGTACAATACCTAAGGATTTATTTAATCTTTACATTTCCTTATTCTGAGACTTGTTGGAATTAAGTTCTCCTTCTAAACTGAAAATATTACTTTAACAAAGAAAACATTCAGTCTTTCAGAGCACCTCAATAAAAAAAAAAACAAAAAACAATAAAATAAGGACTTCCACCTTCAACACAAGAGGCATTTAATTTACAGCAAATCCAAAGGTAGCAAGGCACACTAAATAGCTTTAAGAATCTGAGCCAAACCTCTCCCCTTACATCTAATTTTAAGAAACTATATACAGCATTTAAAATGTTTTCCTTCAAGTACAAGGAAAATCCTATATACAATAATTAGGAAAAGAAACCCAGTAACCTTAACTTGTCAGAAAAGGAACATATTCAACTGAAAAGTATTACATTAATGAAAGCAAGAGCAATAGCATTCTAGCAAAAACATACTGCATCTCTATGAAGAAAGCATGGCAGCACAGCGCAGCATTTCTAAAATAAAAAGCTCAACAAGAAACTGAAGCTGTTTGGCTTCAACTACACCCAGCCAAGTCTCTTTACACTCACTGGTACTTCAACAGTTTGCAGCAGGAAACGACCTACCTGGTTTTTAGCTGCAACACCAATAGCTCTGTTTTTGGATCCAAATGAAACCACCGACCTGGAAAGAACAACAGGCTAATTAACTCAGTCCTGACAACAAACACGACTGAGAACTGCCACGAATTCATTTTCTACTACTTCAGATAAAACACCTAATTCTTTCCGTCAAAATATCATTCTTTCAGTTTGCAGTAAAAACTACAGGAAGACTTTTAACCATCTTAAAGCCTTGGCTCAAATCCAGGACTTTTCACAACGCCTTATCCAAACGGTAAAATAGGATGATGGCAATTCGGAGCTCACAGCCAGACTACACCCTTACCCGTCTGTGCATAGCTGCTACTAACTTGTCAACCAACTCCTGCTTTGAGCCAGAGGTTTTCTGTACCTGACCCCTGACTACAGAAGAGCTGCCCTGGAGCAGCTGGCAGAGCCCATCCTACGCAGCGTGAGAGGGAATGTGTGTCCCCGCCGTGTCCCACTTAACCTGGGCTGCCCCCACGGGGATTCTCCCGGCGCTCCCAGCCCTCCGCACCACGGCCCGAGCAGGCTCCGCACTGCCCTCCATCCATCCATCCCCGAGCAGCGCCCGCAGGACGCGCTCCGCTCCGGGGAGAGAATGGGTCGGGACCGGGGCACGGGGGAACAGAGCGGGTCGGGACCGGGGAGGTGACGGGGCGGTACACAGGAGAACAGAGCGGGTCGGGACCGGGGAGGTGACGGGGGGGCACACAGGAGAACAGAGCGGGTCGGGACCGGGGAGGTGGCGGGGCGGTACACAGG
>VZTZ01020187.1:766093-782134 GCA_013400955.1 Drymodes brunneopygia | reverse complement strand
GGCCGCGCTGAGGGGGCGGTGGGGGCCGGGAAAGGCGGAGGCTCCGGCGGCCTGGAATGTGCGGGAGAAGGCGAGATGGGCGGCTCTCCGGGGCAGTGAGCCCACTTTAAGACACTGAGAAAGCTCCCTAGAGCCAAGTGTCACGTTGTTGTAGGTGTCTCTCCCCTATGCTGCCAGGCTAAATATGATAATTCTACCGATCACCTGCTCTCTGCAGAGGGCTTTTGTCTCGGTGTGCCACCATCCACTATAACATAAGTGTCCTATTGCCTCCTAGCTGTCTAGCTCTAGCTTTTTGTGCAGGACTCCATCGCTGCTAGAAGAAGCCTTAACCTTCTGCATTCCATATGGAGGTATGGTGGGCACACAGATCCTGATTTGGGCTGTCAGCAGTACATCCATCACAGAATCAGTTAGGTTGGAAAAGACCTCTGAGAGCATGGAGTCCAACCTATGACCGAAACATGACCACCAGACCCCGGCACTGAGTGTCACATCCAGCCTTTCCCTACACACCTCCAGGGACAGTGACTCCACCACCTCCCTGGGGAGCCCATTCCTATGTCTAATCACCCTTTCTGTGAAGAAATTCTTCCTCATGTCCAGCCTCATACTCCCCTGGCACAGCTTAAGACTATGTCTTCTCTGCATGTTAGGTGCTGCCTTTCAGGCCTTGGCTGTTACAAAGGGCAGGGAGAGGTGATAACATTCAGTGTCCTGAGTGTCCTTGCATGGAAGAGGCAAGATATTCCCACCCCCAAACCCCCTTTCTAGGTACTGTGTTTCAGCAATTTCTGATAAAATTTTGCTTCAGAGTTGAGTAACACTCAGCTCTGATGGATCTTGACCCCTCCTGAGGATATATGGGGAGGATTTGGTGCCCTGAAATAGTGCTTGCCTGTTTCAGAGGAGACACAGAGCTGAGAAATTCATGAAACCAGTGTGACTAACTGAGGATGCAGCTTTTAACTTCAGAATGAGCTGGTAGGTTGGCCTGATAGATTTGTGTGTGTGTGTGAGCTGATGAGGTTTTGTGTCCTTACTTGACATGGTAAATATTCATGACAATGTATTTTCAGTTTTGAATGAGGAGACAGACTTCATCAAAGTATTTAGCTGCTTAAATATCCTGGTGCAGAAATGCTTAAAGTACTTAAGCTGCCTTCGTGAGCATCCAAAGTCCTTGCATCCTGGATAATACTTCTCTAGAACGTGAACGTGACAAACCAGTCTTTTCATTTATCAGTTCACCTGTATGTCAGCTGTCACCCTATCTGACAAGATGTGGAGTATCTCATATTTTCAGTAGTTGTTTAGAAAGTCCTGTTGTGGCAAATTACGGACATACAGCATACCTGGTGGTTTAAATGTTGCCATAGATGATAAAAGTAGATACCAAACATGCTTTCTTCTTTTTCTGTTTTGTTATCAATTGTTTATCCTTGAATAGAAAAAGAAGAAAACTTGACTGTTTGCCCAGATTTGCAGCTGCTCTCTAAAGGGAGGAAAAGCTCAGCAGTGAATTGGGAAGGTACTCTGCTGGCACCATCTCTGATGGTGCAGTGCAGTGGTTGAGTTATGGCTTCAATGAACCAGAATCCTGGTATAGGAATGAAGTTTTTTTTAACTCAGCCTAGAGCAGAAGCACATATTGGTAGCAATTTTCTATCTATGAGGTGTGTTCCCACTATGAAACTGTAAATGGTGTTGAGGAGGAGTAGAGGGGAGATAAGAACTACTGAGGGAGGTAATATTGGTAAGGTGCTTTCTAGAGATGGTTCCTACAGGTGGGCCTGGGGCAGCTGACAGTGGTGAGGGCTGTTCTGGAAGGATAGGCCAGTGCTGCCAGCAAATCTGTAGGCTGGACACCCTGTGGCTGTGGGCACAGCCCGCTGCCACCAGGAAGTGCTTTGTGAAGGGACAAGTTTGAATGTTATGATGTGAATAAGAACCCCCTGTTTTTCATCCCCGATGAGAGCCAAGAATACAAGATCAAAGAGGCCTCAAAATGATACGGCATTGGCTGGCTGAGGTTAACACACTGGTGAGCCCTGGCAGTGACAACACTTACATCTCTCTGCCTAGACTGATTATCTGGATAAAGCCAGCAGTATTGGAATCATTAAAGCCATGATTTACCAAAGGCTGTAGAAATGAGATGATAAAAAACTTCATTTTAAAAGTCTAGGAAAAGATTCTGAAAACTCTTGGTTCTTTCCTCCAGCAGTGTGGAGACTGCGTGTATCTTCCTTCTAAACTACAGCTGGAAAGGGTTACAAATGGACAGTCAATCTTGTATGGGTAGGTAGGAAACCACTGTAACCTCTGCTGGTGTTCATTAGTGTTGGAAAGCTCGTGAGTTTAGGAACTGAGGCTAACCACTGTGCTGCCCTTCTTTTTGGGTGTCACATCAGCCTTTACTGGATGTCCATGTGGACAGACATGCTGGCCTGATGTGAAATTTCTGTTAATGTTCTCCTTGGTCATGTAGTCTGTGATCTTAATGCTACTGGGAAGGGGAGAGTTCTGCTATTCCTGCTTTCTCATTGTTCAGTGGGATATTGGATTCTCATGCTTGGGTGCTCTATTTTAACCTTTGTGGTTTTGCAATTCACCAACTATTGTAGCTTGTTACCAGCATATAATGACTGAGCCATGTTTTTCAAATTTTTAAGGTTGCCTTGCACATTTAGGACGAGTGTTGCTCAGTTTACTCAAATATTCTGTCTACTTTGATGTTTAAGTTATGATAAATGAAGAGTGAGTTTGGTGACAAAAGATATCTCCAGTGGATTTTTCTTTATCCCTCAGTATGCCGAGAGAGTTTAGTTCTGTAAGAGCTCTCACTGTGGCAGTTAAGGGCTTCTGTAAACATGCCCACATTCTGACCTGGAGAAAAGAACAATCTGACCTTCTTCAGTGCGAGCAATGTTTTAAAATGGTAGCTGATCAGGCCTTTAAAAATTATTTTCATGTTTGATACTGTGGCCTCTACCAGAGCATTAATAAGGGTGTTCAGAAACTGAATTTGACATGGGAACAGGAGTTATCTCATCTGTTAAGCCAGTCCTAATGTTGGTAAACTGCCATGGGGTGGGGAGATAGAATGACATTAGTGTCTATACAGGGAACGTTACCATTATAAAACATGACCTCAGTCAACAAGAGGATGGGCTAATGTCCCTGTGGAAGGCCAAGCGTCACAGAAAATAACACAGGAATCAATTGAGTACTTTAAATTTCTGCTGTGTTGCCAGAGGCCGAAACAGAGATCAACAGGAGCTTGCTGGGATAGTAGAGGCAGCATTCTTTGTACATATTCTTCATATTTTATTTGAAACAGAAAACAGGAAAACCCATCCCAGTATAGGCAGGCAACATCTAAACATTGCATTCCAAGTAAATAGACGTCTCATTTATGTGGGGACTTTATATATGTTCTCACTTTCCTTTTTGGGGGTTGAGCTGCATTCCAGCCCCTGCTATTGTTCTAATCTGTTTGGAAGTTGCCTGTGCCAGCTTTACTGCAGCTGCCGTTCTGTAAATGTGAGCAGTTGGCTCTTAGGATAGCACGTGCTGGTCAATCTAAGCTTCTGCACTCTTTCTGTCTCTCATCATTTGAGAAGGTCTTTAATGCAACCTAATGAGATTAGGGTTCATTTGTTCCTGGGTTCCCAGCTAAGTTTTAAAGGCTAAAGAGTATTTCAGGTCATTGCTTATTCCAAAGAAGGACTGACATTCCTATCAAGCTGTGGTTCCCTGGAAATATGAATTAGTTCACTAGACAGCTCCAGTGGTCTCACCCTTGAGGTACAATCCTGTACTTCAGCTCTGGCTTTACACTGATTTTTGTACCACTATGTTACCACTGTATGATATTTATTTTCATGTATATAAACATTTTGTAAATCAAGTGAAAACGAGGATAATATGAGTTGCCAAAAGTCTATCCAACTATGTGAGACAACAGTTAACACATAATTCTTGTATTTTCCCTTTAAATTTTTTTTGGTCTCTTCTGTATAGGAAGTATCAATGATAATTTCTACAGTATTATCTTTGCTAATACCTCCATTTGCATTCTTATCCTGGAGAAAGAGAGGAAAATTGAAGAGGATATGTCACCATTGTGGTAGTGTAAGTAGCCTGAGGCATAGCAATCAATGGGCACTGCTTCCTGAATGTTTGAAATCTGAGCTGAGCTGTTCAGAGCATCCCCACTGGGGGGAATATCCACTTTGTACAAAATGCACGGGCTCTTGGGTGAGGCAGATAAACTTCACTTGATAGATTTTTGCATGCTGCCTGATAAAACCCTCAGCACTTGGCAAATTCTAATGAGACTCTTTGCAGCTTTGGCCATGTATCAGCATACTTGAACACAGAGCATAGCACGGATCCAAATCCCAGAGTAACCAACAGGGTGATGCTTTATCTTCCTGACATTCTGAATAAGACTCAGCCCAAAAAACCATTTTTAATCTGAATACAAGGATGTCCTTTTCCTGTGAATTTTTTTGTTTTCATGCTTAATAATAGATCTGTGTGCTTATAGAACATGAGTTAAAATGGATCAGACTTTATTTTTGAGTTTAACCTGAATTCCTCAAATCCTGTAGCTATGAGTGTTTTGATGGCTGGGAAAATACCATTACTGTCTGATGTTGATTAAGCATTATTTGTATTTAGAAAAGCACAAATTAAGACTGAAAGTAATGCAAAGGTAGAGAAGGTAAGTTAAAAGTTACACTGCCAAGTTTATTGTGAAATCCTTAGTTTTATTTCCTTGGATGTACAGATATTTTCATCCTTTCACTTGAATAATTGGATTGTCCCATTGGAAAATGTTAAGATTTTAGGAAAAAAAAATTTACACTTTATTTACTTTGTATTTAATAAACTTAGCACAGCAAGGCAAGTATACCATAAACTCTTTAAGATCCAAAATTAATGGAGATTAGGCACATTCAAATAGTACTAAACCTGGAGTGTTCATGAATCTCAAATACTTTGAGTGATTATATGTTTATAATTCCCTCATAACCTTTTCTCGTGTTGCTTAGACACAAGATGTGTTTTAAACAAGAAAATCAGACAATATGATTATGGTGAAAACAAAATTAATATAGGTGACTAGCTGAACATCACTAATTGGAAGAAGGGGAGAGTTGGATGGTTTTTAAGTAAATATGGAACTAGATTTTATAAACTCTCCAATGCCTAAGTGCAATTAATAAAATTAATGTACTTGTAAAAGCAGAAAGATTGCAAAACCTCTTTAGGCAGTCTGTATTTAAAAAAAAATCAGTGGCGTTTTGACTGGTTTTTGTATACAAAATGAAAGGAACAGAATGTTATTTTTAAGTAGAGAAATGAAAACGGATGTAAATGAAAGTAAGGGATGAGGGAAATGGAGATAAAAGATAAGCTAAGTTATTACTGCTTTATCTGATAGCAAACCATCTGGCAATGTGCTGCCAAATCATTATATATCATTTATATGACTCAGTGCTAATTACATGTGCACGGCTTATGCAGACTTCTTGTGCTTTCAACATTGGTAGAATGTTTTAAAAATATCACTTACATTATTAGTATGAAATGTACTTGTTACAAATTTCTGACAGTAATCCAAGCCATTTTTTCACTAGAAAGTATCCAAAGCACTTCAAAGACTGCTCAGATCTTGACTTATTAAAAAAAGAAACAAAACAAAAAACCCAATATAATATCAGGATCTTGTGCCCAGACACTAAGAAATTAATTTCTTTTGCTTTTCCAGTAACTTTCAGAAAATCTACTGACTGAGTGGTTAGACCTGGACAGCATGAAAAGTTGGCTATGTACATAAGTATATACACACTACAGGTTACAGTAAACATGCTTTGAAAGATCATTTAATAGAGCATATTTCTAAAGTGTGTGTGCACTGTACTGTGTCTATACACACACAAATCAAACACCTCTCTTTTTTTTCTAAAAAGAAATGTAGGTATGTAATTCCCCCACTTTCATTCTCATAAAGTCAACAAATGCCACAGATGGAGGGCTATAAAATTTTCCTTTGAGTGTTTATAGTACCTCTATAGCTATACTTAGAACATATTAACTATTATAAGTATATATCTATCTTAAACATATCTGCAACATAAACTTGTTAATAAAACGTATTATGAGAGTTAAAAACTACAAACTGTTTTCATATGAAAGTTATAAAAATCTGTTGGGTGGAAGATGAAATACTGAGAGTTAAAAATCAACAGGCTGAGCGATTAATAGGTGAAATTACTTCCTTTTCAAGGAATGTCTCAAAGGTGCTGCATCCAAAACTAAAATTTTTTTTTTTAAGAAAAACAAATCAATATGCTTGACTTAGAAATATTATGTTCATTCTGAAAAGTAAAGGCCTCTGAAAGGAGCTTGTTTATTTGTCACGTGAACATAAGACTCAGTTATGAATATGGTGAAAATAAGGCAGCAGAAACCCATAGTTACATAATGAACTAGCAAGTGTAAAGAAAGAAGTAATATTTGAAAAAATATCAGAACATTCCAACACAGGGATATAGATCTTAACACAATAATACCTTTTGTGATGTGACTGCTTTTGTAAATATGCATGACTTGCCATGTAGTTTTGTGTTTATATTTATAGATGATTTGGAAGAGTTGAAGATAGCTCAAAGAGCTGGCAGAATGCTTTATAGTGTAGAACACAAGATCTGCAAAGTGGTATAAGTAAACATTTACATTTACTTATAGACTTAGAATTACACAAGTAATGCTCATTAGAGCATTTTTTTACTTCACATACAATCACATAATGTTTCTCCAGTAGAGGGATGAGGGCAAAATTCCAAACAAAAGTGAGATATGCACTTTTAACAGTAATTGTCATTAATGATCTCCCGCTAAAGTTTTCCAATATTATAACCTCTTTATTTATAGTTACAGGTCCCTTTCTAAAAAGTTACTGTCCTTTGAACACAGGCTAGATTAATTAATTTATCAAAACTGGATTATTGTGCACAAATTTCCATTTTAGTTATGTAATAGAAAAGTCTCTGCACTGCTTGAAACGTTCTGTAGACTGATCCCTATGAGAGGCCCCAACCAACTGGGCTCAAAAAGTGAGAAACTAAAATAATGAGGACCTTAGGAAAATCTTGGTAGAAGTGTTTTGACAGCTTGAATGGATTTACCTGGGCTACGCTAATATCCATTTTACAGAGAATTCAAGCTGAAACTAAAGAAATATTTGCCTGCTTGGAAATTTACCACATCTGTTAATGTTATGCCTGAGCCAAGCTTTCGCATACAGTTATGATTACTAATAACATTACACACAGTTTGTTGAGTTTGGGTTTGGGTTTTTTTTTTTTTGCTCTTGGATCAATAAAGAAAATCAAATTTATGTATAACTTCTGGACATTGGGTGGCACCATTGCCTCATGTAAGCCTTCTAGCTTAAGTTTCACAGTCTTGGCTCTGCTCCTTTTTTCCTTTAGCAAAACTATATAAGGCAAGCCAGAACACAGAACTAGAAGCCTTCTTTCTTCTCTCTCTTTTTTTTTCTTTTTTTAGCTTGATTTTAAGTAATCATCTTGCTTTAAATAGTAATGGATTTTTAACCAAGAACTGATGTTGCTCAGTTTAGGGAAGTGGTGCTTTGATTTCAAGTGCTGAAATGGAAAGATATTTTGTCCAGCCAAACTGCTTTCATGTGCATGTGCACCAGCCAGCCTGTGATGAAGCTGTACGCTAATGCAAAAAGCAGGAAAGCACCTGTGTGTTTTATTGTCTTTAATAAAAGTCAATTTAAAACTATTTTTTAATTAAGAGCTGATTTGTGTCAGTAGCAGGGCTGATATATCAGATACCACTATGTGTTTCTGTAAGGTCAAAATTCCTCTATGTTTGCTTTTAGGTTGTATTTAGGTCTTTTTAACTGGACCTTGATCTCCTTCCTGGCAGATACAAAAACTTTGTTCCAAATCAGGAGACTGGTATAAAAACATACAACAAACACACCTTTCCTTAGACTTGTATGAATTTTTTTCCCAGGTTTCATTAAGTTTATTGTACACAACAAATTACTTAATAGATAAATAATAGTATTTTGTCTTCAGATTAATTAAACCATCAGAGACTGCATTTTGAAAATTGTCTGACCAGTTACACAGCGGTTACTACTGTGGAAGTGAATGAGCTCGTAAAAAGAAATGCAGTATTTCCATTAATTTTTACTTTATGGCTGTATTTGAGGCAAAAGTACAGAATTAAGCTTTGACCTTGTTTCAGACAGTCTCATGGAAGAGCACACTCAGTTATGTAGATCAGTGTCAGTACTGACTTATTGGGGGAAGGCATTCTGGTGAAAGCTGGAAGAATAAGAGTGATTTTTTTTAAAAGTTTGGATTTAAGAAATGCCAATCATGTTTCCATTGTTCAACTTTCCATTGTATGTTGGCTGTTCAGCCTAAAGATAGAAGTTTAGCATAAATAGAAATCTGCATAGAAGTATTTCTTATTCTTTGAAAATATTGCCAACCAGTTGCATTTTGAGAAACAGTATCAAATAATGTATCAGTAGTATCTGCTATAAACAATTTATGAACCTGGTGCTTGTCAAAGTTTTCACTGTTAAGCCTTGTAAGGAATCTAGAATCTGAGCCAACTGCAGAAGTAAAGAGCAGATTATTAAAATACATTTCTTGGATTACCTGTTTGTAGTGCATAATCTGACCAGCTCTATGTGTCTATATTCCTCTAGAACAGATCACAGTGCAGTTCTTTAAGTTCAAGACCTTTCATTCTTCTTTTAGAGCCTCACAAATAAACTTGCAGTAACAGATAACTGAGTTTCAGAGCTGAAAAGTGAGACAGAAGCTTTAAATATACACTATGAGAATGGGTGAGGACTGGTGATCTAACATTGGAGGCATTCTACCTTTTTATTCTCTTTAGTGGGAACAGAAATTGAAAAGAAATTTCTCAAGTTAAAAAAAAGCTATGTAAGGACCTTTTCTAGACCCATCAAGGATATGATGAGAAATAGTGTCCTAAAGTTAAAACAAGGAAGTACCCTTTGGCTCAAACAAGGTTTGAAGCTCAGTGTCAGCCAGGAACTGGGAGTCAATGCCTTGCACAACTGAAGGATACTTTTGATTTCTGGTGTCTTCATGGTTTGAGAGGTGGCCTGGCTCCTGCTGTGAGCAGATATGAAACAACCTCTTCAGTTTCTTTCTAATTCCTGTTCAATTCTACCCTATGATTTTAACATTGTACATTTTGCAGTAGATAAATCTGCTGGAAACAATCATTTGTCTTTCAAACTTACTCTGAGACCACTATCTGTTGCAGTGAATTCAGTGCCAAATAAAGGTGATGAAAATACCAGAATGTCATGGATTTAGAAGAGATTGTTACCAACTGTTATGGGTCGACCCTGGCCAACAGCTGAGCACCCCCACAGCTGCTTCCTCACTCTTCCTCCTCCCCCAGCATGACAGTGCATAAAAGGAGAGCAGAAGTTGTGGGCTGAGATGCAGATAATTTAATAAATTAAGGAAAAAATGGGGAAAGAGCCAAGTGATGCCAAGGCAATTGTTCACCACCCCTTAGTGCAGTGCCTAGCCAAACTCCAGGCATCTGCCACTTTGGAGGCCACACACACACACACACACACATTCACACACCTTCTTCTAACTCAGCTTTTATTGGGTAGCATAACTTTATATACCATGGAATATGCCCTTGGCCAGTTTGGGTCCTCTCACAATTTCCTGCTCAACTTGGGGGGAAGGATAGCACCATATAGACTCTTATGAAGGAAGTTAACTTCATCCTGACCCAGTACATCAAGTTTTTACAGCTTTTTAGGTAAAATTCAACAAACTAGTTGTCTTGCATGCTGTCTACACGAAGCTTGTTATTTAAGTTTACCATGCATGTAATGGTCATTTTCTTAGAATTGGTTGTGTTTTCTGTAGAGTTATGTAAAAACTTGCTACAGCTGTTATGCCCAGTGTGCCATACTGCTTGGTCACAGAACAGTTTTTCCAGACTCTTAACTGAGTGATTTTGATTGAGGACTGTGGCAATGTTTTCCTAGATGATGTTGCCATCAAACTCTCAAACTTCTTTTGACTTTTGTAGTTTCCCTGTGTCATATTGACTTGATGTTGTTGTACTTCAATGGTTCTGTACCACATGTGGCATTCTGTGTTTTTTTGATCCAGTTCTGTTTGACTTTCCATATCAAAACCAGAATGAAATAGACCTAAGGGAGCAATTGCTGGTGGACATAATCTAAAATTGCTTTGAGGCTAATACAGGCTATGATAAGTGCAGTTGCTCTGAAGTGACACCAGGCTGTTATGGCTCCTAAGGGCCACTTCATAACTGAAAACTTCTGGAATGAGGAGTGATCCGGTTCCTACTGTCAGTTTTGATCAATAAGCTGCTCATCTGGTTAACTGTCCCAGCCCTTGTTTCCCCTTATGTCACTGAAAAGGACAAAGCAGATGTCCACCTTTGAGTGAAGACAATCATGATGCAGAAGTCCTCTTCAGACAATTAAATCTATTTTTATTGCATAGAAGATATTTCTTGTGATTTTGTTCATATCAAGGGATGATTGTTGGGTGACTTACTCATAAGCAAGGATGGTTGGCAAGCTCAGAATTGAATCATTTTACCTTTAATAATGACAGATATAATGACTTTAAACTGCTGTTTTGCCTCTGTGGGAGGCCTTAACAGATAGCAAATACCAACTTCTATGTATGGAGTGAGTTCACATGTCCAAAGCTGACTCATTTTGTCTGCAGGTGTGTGTCAGGTAGGTGTCATATCTTTTTCTATTCTTCTCCCTTCCATCTCAGAATAGGAGAATAATTAAGCTGGGAAAGACATTTTGAGGTCATCTGGTCCAACACCCAGCTCAAAGCTACTTCTGAAGTGGCACAATTTTCCAACTCTGCTTGCTCAATGGCATGATCATTGTGCACACCTGAGCTGGTTCAAAAGAAAACTATTTCAGCTGAAGAAACTAGCTGTTGTGCACCTGCCACTGCTTAGAGTGCTCACATCTAAGTATAGAGCTCCTGTGCTTCTTGAGGTTATTGACACTGAAAGCTGTAAGACAGACATACCCCAAAGTCATCATCTTATAGGACGAATTTTTCCAGGGTCTAAAGCCTCGTTAAGTTGTTTCCTGCTGTCTGAACATCTCTAGATATTACTGTGACTACTTGTCTCTTCCACTCTCAGGGATTCTTTATTTATTTTTTTTCTGTAATAAGGCAAAACAAAATTTATGGAAGTTATTTGTGAGGAGTGGGACATCCTGAGGCACAAGTCCCAGGAACTGATGCAGGTTAATAAATGCTTGAGTGATCATGATATTTACAGCTCATCAAACTAGCAGAAATGTTAAAGACAAATTCATAGGACATGATTTAACCACCAAATTCAGTGTTTCTTCAACAGTTTGCCTCATTTTTTTTCCCTGCCAATATGACTTAGTACACAGTTGAGAAAGGTAGGTGATTCTTTATACCAATGTTTCTTTTCTTGTAGGAATTAGAAACTGGGGAAAGTAGTTAATGTAGCCACTAAGCTCTTTAAACATATGGAAGTATTTTGTTCATACACGATTTTGCTCAGTTAAGTCCCTTATTGTTTATCTATACTTTGACTTTTGGTTAACAAGGTAATATTTTCTCTAATTTATTAAAAGACAATGTCAGGTAGTTTAGGGCTAATATTTTGTATTTTTAAATAGCTACATTTCAGCAGGGAAAATATAAAGAGCTCAGATGTGCTTGGTAGAGGCAGTTCTGTGTCAGATGGAAGCAGAGGAGACCAAACAGGAGAGAGCAGCAAGTCTGACAGTTCTTTAGGCAAGCTGTTCCTTTGACCAAGGGAGTGGGCAACATGCCCTTGGCTTATAATCAAGACTGAAAAGCTTCAGTCCTCTACATCTGCCTATAGAATTTTCTCCTTGACTGTGTGCAGTACAGTAGATAGGAGCATCTCATAATCTCATCACCTGAACTCTGGGGACCTGTGTCAAGTTCCACAACTTGATAGATCTTCTGTTTCTTATCTATAGCTTGGTCTGCAATGGTTCAGAGATGCTGAAATTCCCCCTCCCCTTGCCCCCTCCCCTGAGTGTACGTATTCTGCCTCTTGGACAATCCTATAATTAGCTCCAGAAGATACGCTGCAGAAGGTATTTTCACTGCTTCTCTGCCAAAAGATAGAGGAGCTGACTGGCAGAGACAATTAAGCAGTCATTACTGCCCCATAGGAAAGGAGTTGTCTTTGATCCATCTTTACCATCCTATAAGAATCTGTGACTGATTGGTTCATGCCTATTGTTTTTCCGGGTACTTTCTAGATAGTGTGTAATCTAATAACAGCAGTCTCTATCATGAAAAATTTCTTGGTTGGACTCTGTTCCTGGGACTCTTTACTACAGCGCCACACCAGTTCTCCATAAAGCTTTGATTGAAGGCCCTAAGATTTAATGGGGTCTTCAAATTTTAATTAAGAACAAGTACTTCCCAGGTTAACCCAGGAAAAAGAGAGACTAAGATTACACTGTGGGCTGCCACAGGAGTTGACTGGAGCATTGAGTTCCCTCAGTGGTTTGCTTGTCAGGCTTACAGCATGCACGTGCTGATCCTACAACATCATCAGCTCTCCTGAGCAAGATGGGGCAAGTCCCAGGCCACGTATCATTGACTGAGCCATGTCTAGAGTGTGGGGGGCTTTCCCTGCTACTGCAGGTTTCTCCCAGGCAGAGCTGTTTCAAGTGGTCCAAAGGGGACAAGGGAGTGTGGTTCAGGTCTGAGTGCTGCAGAGTATCAGAGTTCCCATGCTCACTGCCTAGTGTTTGACAAATGTAGGTGTATTCCCAGGGTATATAATAATGGACTGGAACTGTTGCTGAATAACTACCTTGAAAGCTGAGAAAATCTATTTCCAAATGCATGTTGTAATTTAAAAAGTAATTGATTCTGAACTCATTTGGATTGGTTTTGCTCATTTCCACAGGATTAGTCATCACTTAAAGTTATGCCCCTCCTTACATAACTTCTGAGGAGGACAGATAGGTCCAATTGCAGAAGCCTGAGGAACAGCTGGAACAGAGCTTAACTCATGTGATTTGCAGGCCTGTCTCTGACAGAAAGGTCTTTCTGTCTCAGCTATTGAAAGAAACTGCAAAAATCTATCATTCCTGGATTAAACATTTCTCAAATGGCTAAAAGAACAATGTAGTGGCAGCCAGGTTCTCTAACTCAGTAATTGCTGTTGTGTCTGGTTCATAATTTCTGTTTTCCCATATTACAGTCCTCCTATGGAAAGATGACAGAGCCACTGGGATGTCAAACTACCTTTGCATCATATGCTAGCCTTTGTATTTGATGTGCATAATTTTACATATATATCTATATGGCAGTATTTATTTGTATTTGCAGCCCCCCCTTTCTAATCTCAGAGGTGGGACAGCAACAGTGCTCCATTTGTATTATTTAGGAATCTAAATTATATGTAATACTATAAAGAAAGGAGGCTTGGTGGTGTTCTAAACCTCTGTGTTCCTTAACAGAAAGTTCATTATTTTCAACCTTCCTGAGATGGAAATTCTCAGTGGGGTAGTTAGAATAACAAACAAACACAATCTAAGTAAGTACAGTGTAAGTAGAGCAGAATTCAAGAAAAAAGCTTTATTTCCTACTTCCTTCTTACAGCCCTAAATATAAGATTTAAAACACTTAAGTGCTATTTTTTCTTAACACTTGGAGAATACCATGTTTCATGGTAGAGTTCCATATTTCCTGGGGGTTGTTACAATGGAATTTTTCTTATATTTGTGACATGGCAAAACACTTACTACATCTCAGTAGAAGGCTGGTTTTTTTTTTCTTTCAGATTCTGCGTGGTGAAACATTGGAACATGGGTGTATCTTAACCATTTTGCAAGTGAAAAGTCTTGTTTATCCCAGCTATTGTGGGCATGATCCTTGTGATGTGAATACTTAAAGAAACCAGCACAAACCAGAGAAATGGAAGAAAGGGTGGGAAACACTGCTGAAACTTATAAGGAAAACCAAGCAAATGCAGATATACATGTTAAGCAAAAGGTTTAATATATTTTATATTGTTATAGTTCTAGAAATGGAGGGATAACTTCATACTTCTCTCTTGTTTTTTTTTTTCCTGGTAGTGATGAGCATGTACATAAAATCAGAGAATTAGTACGTAAGTTTCTACTTAGTTGGCATCAGAATTATTATTCTTGAGGCTAGTAACTTATTTAGTGAATTGGAATGTCAGCAACAAGCAGTTGTTCTGTAAGGCAAATAACAAGCTGTTGTTGTTCACACTTGTGCCTCATTTTCCTTCTCTTGTGATATCAGGGGGTGTGTGTTTAGCAAATACATAAAGCAAGTTGAGTACGCCATAGAAGTCTGGCTAACATATTTCTATTGCGATAGTTTTAAAGGAAAGTGTGAGGTCTACTACCAAGTTACTGTGATATAGATGTGCTTGCCTGAACTTGCAGTGGGAGTGAGCGTTTATCACTGTGAAAAGGTTTCCATTCATCTTCACAATCACTTCTCTGGCATATTTAAGGTATCCTATTGTAACCACTTGATCTGTCAGGAAAAGAATGCCCTAGATTTAAAGGTTGCAGAGTTTTGAAGAAAGATCCAAGTTGGGTCCCATGCTGTTGGCCTTACTGGATTAAAAATAGTTTATGGCTGAGTTGGACTCTGGGCAAAGCGGAAGCACACCAAATATATTATACACTAAGATTTTTTTGTTTCTTGCTACTGCAGTTGAAATGTGAAATTCTAGTAATTCTTTCTAGAGATCTAATTGTTACAGAATAAGAAAGAATAACATTGCACTGAAAATTTTCTACACACAGCTGGGTTTCTAGTCCTATCACTGTTTGTTTGCTTTTCTGTGGCTTCCATGGGTCTGAAGGGCAGCAGTTTAATTCTGGGGTGTATGGGGGGAGTTATAGCAAGTTGTTGTCAACATGTGGAGTGCTTCACTAGGACAAATCTGACATTCCTGTGGAAGGTTTCCTCTTCCTTGCTCCAGGATTCATGTGGGGTCATTTTTTGTTTGCCAGCAGGGTTTCACACTCTTGATCTTTCTTCATTGATCTGTGGCTCTGTTACATCCAAATTTACTGTCTGTATCATGACATATATGCATGTTAGAATCTACTTTGTCCTCCATGTTACCTCTAATACCAGTTTTGTGCAGCTCCAGGTCTGCATTTCTGTAGCCAAATAGAATGAGTCATTTTAGCTGTGGAGTCTCCAGTGCCAAGGCTGTGCTCCAGGTCACAAGCCTGTACTCCATGCTGGATGTCATGTCCCCACTCCTGATCACATAGGTAGATAGGAAAGGCTGTCTGAAGGTGCCACATGCTCTGTTGGGTAAGGGTTTGTGAGGCTTGTTTTAGAGATTAATTAGGTCTCTTGCTTTGGTGGGTGACGTTCCTGTTGGAGTGCTGGGTAACATTTCACAGAATAACAGAAATAATTATGTTGGNAGGAGGAGGAGGAGGAGAGGAGAGGAGGGCGGGCAGGCGGCGACCGCGGCACCACCAGTAGTTGGAGGCCGCTCGCCCGCGCTCCTGCGGCAGAGGCGGGCAGCCGGGCGCACCGTGCCCCTCGCCTCCTCCCCGCCTCCCCGCGCNAGATCATCGAGTCCAACCCATGACTGAGCACCACCATGACAACCTCACCGGGGCACTGAGTGCCAGATCCAGCTTTTCCTTAAGAACCTCCAAGGCCGGTGTTTCCACCCCCTCCCTGGGCAGCCCGTTCCAGGGAATGGTTAAGAGTCAGTGGCTAAGGATAGCTGTGCTGACTGGGATTATTTCGGGCAGGATGGTCACTCCCTGTCCCCGGGAGCGCGGCTGTCCCGTGACGAGCGGCCAGGGAGCGCGGAGGCCGCGGGAGCGCGGGGCCGCAGGGCGCTGCCTCTCCTGCTGCCGCCGCCAGA